>ML776697.1:1816538-1826567 GCA_009831015.1 Picea engelmannii
GGATACTTAAGGCCTTGTTGTCCCTTTCAGAGACCATTGTCTTTGGAAACCCAAAATGAACCCAAATATGCTCTTAGAAGAGCTTAGCCAATGGCCTCCACTTTTACATTCTTCTTGTAGGGTACTGGAATTACTAGCTTAGATAACCAATCAATAACCACAAAAACACAATATTGACCGTGGTTGGTTGAGTGTAGTGTGAAATTGACATAAAATCCATGGATATTAATGCTCAAAACAAAGACTGCTTCTTGATTGTGAGTATAGTGATCGCACAAGTAATGCACGATCTAATATAGTTTCTAACACCCTATTGTATATTTTCCTAGTGGAAGTACTTATACAACATTTCCAGTGTCTTCTCCATGCCAAAATGACCTGCCACCCCAATGTAGTGTTCCTCTCAAATCATCTTCTCAAACTTTCCTAGAGGAATATAAAGATGTTCCCAATTGCACAAAATTCCATCTTGATGGTGAAAGTTTGAAATTTGTTTACATTGGAACAATCTCTGATATGTAGGAATGAAATTGGAATCACCGCCATAGGTTTGGGGCCACTATGAATTTATGTGTCCATCATAATTGAGGATTGTGGTCAATGACACAACTAGAGGCTTGTTGAAGGTAGTTTGCAACTCTATTGGTGTTGCCACTATTGGAATTGATTTTCAAGTGGAACTACTAAAGGTATGTGGACCACCTTTGATGGAATTTTGCAATTTTCCTGGGTTTTGCATAAATTGTTAAAGCATGTGGTTGGTGTGGATCATTATTTCCTTTTCTAGAATATAATGCTTCAATTTTTCTCAAGCATAGACAATGAAGTAATGCTCCTTCTAATAGGTGGGGTGTTTTTTATATGAATGGTTGTTGCAGATTTGGCAGAATGATCCAAAAATCCTTGGATGTTAATTATTCTTTAAACACACATCAATATCTAACCTGATTCAGGAATTATCATTGTATTGACTATTTGAAAAAACTCATGTGAATCCACTTACTTATCCAAAAATTCATTAATTGACAATTAACTTGTGGGAAAATGAGAGATAACACAACAGAAAATAAAAGAACTTAAAAAAAACAAGAGTTGATAAAATAGTTCACCCATCTTGGGTTGCGTCTCTGGGTCCACTTCCAAACAATTAGTCCACTCTATAATGCTCAAATTCCAAAATTACAATGAATGGAATTACAATTGCCAAAATGTTTAATACATCCTTCAATTGTGTTGCTCAACCCCAAAAAATAGAGGTCGCCACTGACTTCCTCTTGAAATTATGAGAAAAATGAGTATAAACTCTACTATGTTCTGAACATGTGTCCAAATACCCCCTTTTGCATGATAAACGAGACTATGGATCTCATACAAGGAAAGTTGTACTAATATTTCAGTACATAGTACTTTAATACATAACTTCCATCAACATCATACTCTAAGAAAACTGATAAAATTGAGTATAAAATTGCCCATATTTGGACATAGTGCCCAAAGACCCTCCTGACATGAACTTCAAGACAAAGGTATAACTCCTGGTCAAAATTCCCACCTCGGGATCTCTGCCAGACCTATGCACCTCCTTGACACACAATTATATTCCCATGTACAAGGGTCGAGCGTTATATTTAAATAGGTGAGGTCAGGGGATCAAACTCACTCGACTCCCTAGATTCCCAGATTATCATTCAAGCAAATGTAAATGCATATTGGTTGGTAGTTCTAACTAATGAACTCACATGGCGTAACGGTCAGAGATTTGGGTTAAATTTGTTGGAATATATGCATGGAGGTTGGGGGTTCGATTCCCTTCAAACCCAACCATTTTTTATGACTCTTAGCCAATATTGGCCAATTAGAAGGTGCAACATGTCACATTTTGTTTGGTCCACATGTTGCACAGTTGACCTGGATGTCTTAGGTTCCACCTTAGCATCCATTCAATGCCATGTTAGCCACATGATATGTCCAGTCACCTACCACCTATCTACCACATCAATGTACGACCTACCATGTGTCACCCTTCCAGTGGTGCCACATGGACTCTACGTATGCCACGTTAAAAGATAAAACAAAATTCAATAGTATGAAAGTTAAAACAAAATTCTATTAATGAATCAATAATGCAAAAAAGTGAAATGTACATAAAAATAGATAGTGGTTAGAATGGTAGTAGTTTATCTATGAGAAGGGATCTGATAACTTTACTCATTTGTAAAAAGCCAATAAGAAGAGGCTAAAAAACTATTTTATAATAATTCCAAAATCCTAACATGAAATGTAATGTACCTATTACCCTTGACCGAAATGACATACTTTGATACCAATTAAAAATGAATGCACACAACATGAAAAAAAGACTCATGCCATTATCAATAATTTTAAAATTGTATTTCACACTATTTAAGCATATAAAACACTCAAAACACCCAAAACATAAAATAAAATGCAACTTCTAAACACAACATTAAAAAAATAATTAACATAGTGGTAGAACACTTATCTTAAAACAATTACACAACTGGTTGTAGGCATTGGATGTTCCACCCAACCATAGATTATGCTTCTCTAGTTCTCCTAGCAACAAGTCACCACTGAGTTGGCATATGAGTGCACAATAAAATAATGGCTCCTATAGTTGGCTAATGTCCACACAACAACCTAATACCCAATATTTTCATAGTAAAATGACTCCTACAACAATTCCAACAACCCAACTCTTTTCCCCATTAGTTTGCACAACCTAAGGGATGTGATTTCCTTCTTTGCACCATGGTCCCTTAGATAATCCTCATCCCTTACATGGATTGAACACAGAATGGAAAGGAATTTCTTATTTCGGTGCTCTAGGAAATACAATTGTAACAATAGTGTTCACAATAACATTATCACATGCTCTTGGGTAATTTCGCAGCAAGAACTCCTCGCATGACAACCTAATTCTACATGAAATTATTAGCTTCAACACTCTATCTTCAACACAATATGGCTTTCTACTCTTATCCTAGCTCAAAAAATATTTTTCCTCTCTTCTCCCAAGTTGTAAAATTAACTACCTCTCTCTACTCGAATTTCCTTTTTTTCTTCTTCTTCCATGCATGCTTGATTCTCACAATTATCCAAAAAGATTGTACACAACCCATGCTTCAATAACTAGGTGACATGACTCTTTGAAACAATTTTTGCATGCATTCAATGATACAATTCTCATCATGAGTGTACTTATCCCATGCTCTCTTAACTAGGTGAGATGAATTTTCCACCAACCTCTTACATGCATTCAATGATTGGTTTTAATAAGTCAAAGAAGTAAATATTTAATAAAAAAATGATTCATGGTGGTGACATATGATTTTAGGCATGCGGAGTTCCTTAAACCCTCTCTTTAGCTCCCCCTCTTGTGGAAACATAGCACCCCATGACTCTTTCCTTATTCCTCTGCAAGTGATGATGTATTTTATTTGTATAACTTTCGACACGCGTTGTTTACATATTACATCGCTTGGCACTTGACCATATATGCAAATATACATTTCTAATTCGAAATTCAAAACTGGGGTATTACATGAATAACTCTAACCTATGGATGGAATTATTCTTGAGCATGAATGTCGAGCTCAAAAATTCTTAGTTGTTTGAAAAAAGGTAAGTCTTTCAAAGATCACATATTTTCACTTAACTTTCCACCTTTTGTATTCTTTAGCTCATTGGAAAGAAGATTAGAAAACTAAGTTGGGCTTGATATTGGGGCATAAAACCCTCCAAATCTGCATGGGGAAGTCTTCAAAAATGCAATGGAATTTCAAGTCCCAAACACTACTAGTATTAGTATTGTTTCTAAGATGGCATTGGCTGGACACTTTTTTCAGTGCTTCTCCATTGAGTAGCAATGTTCCTCATTTTCTTAAGTTCATGTACAATATGGGGTATTTATTTGAATTTAGTTCATGGTGAACCACTTTCCTTGGTGAAGAAGCTTCCCTACTTTCACAAGCCAATACAGTGATATTTTTTGTTGGTGTGTGCTTTTAAACTTGGTGTCCATGATCTAGTCCATTGTAGCTTTCTCATTGTAGTGAGGGTTCCAATTTGTACTAGATAATTTATTTTCCACCTCTGAGGTGTCCAATAGTGGTGAGAAGTATGTTTGAAGCAACTCCACATTAAATATAGAGTGTGAATCGAGGAAGGGTGGGAGATTCAATTCAAAATCATCATCACCCATGATCTTGGTGATGTTGTATGGTCTATAATGAATTTGTTTGAGCTTCTTGCGTGGGCATATGAGTTATTGTTTATATGAATGCAAGCATACCTTTCCACCAATCTAGAACTTGTGTGGAACCCAATGTTGATTGTGTTGTTGCTTCTACTTTTGTAGTGGATTTCTAAAAAATATCAAGAACTCCTTATTGGATGCATTAGATCTATTCAACATATTTTGTTGCTTTATTTTGCTAATAATGATCATGAGATGAATTTTCCTATGATAACACAATGGGTATAGCTACATAAATTGGGGCCAATTGATGGAACACTGAGCACCACTAAAAATCATTATTGTGGATTTAATTATGAAGATACCTATTGTAGCCATGTTAAACATATGGAAATATGTATCCCACATATGTGGATGATTGGGGTTGTACATTTTGAGGATATGTACAATCATCTTGTTGACCACCTCTATATATCCATTAGTCTAGGGATGCAAGTTAGTGGATTTGGTTAGCTTGGTGTCCATCACGGAACAAAGGTTAGACCAGAGGATATTGAAGACCATGTTGTCCCTTTCAGAGACCACTATCTTTGGAGACCCAAAATGAACCCAAATATGCTCCAAGAAGATATTATCCAGTAGCCTCCACTTTGACATTCTTCTTTAGGGTATCAAAATTACTATCTTAGAGAACCAATCAATAACCACAAAAACACAATATTGACCATGATTGGTTGAGTGTAGTTAAAACTTAACATAAAATCCATGGATATTATTGCCCACAACAATATTTGCTTCTTGATTGTGATTATAGTGATCGCAAAAGTAATGCATGATCTAATATATTTGCTAACATCCTATTGGAGATTTTCCCAGTGGAAGTACTTGTACAACATTTCCAGTGTCTCCTCCATGCAAAAATGGCCTACCACCCCACTATATTGTTCCTCTCAAATCATCTTCTAAAACTTTCCTAGAGGAATATAAAGATGTTCACAATTGTGTAGAATTCCATCTCAATGGTGAAAGTTTGAAATTTGTTTACATTGGAACAATCTTTGATATGTAAGAATGAAATTGGAATCTACCGTATCTTTGGGGACAATGAATTCTTGTGTCCATCATAATTGCGGATTGTGGTCAATGACGCAACTAGAGGCTTGTTGAAGGTAGTTAGCAACTCTATTGGTGTTTCCATTATTGGAATTGATTTTCAAGTGGAACAACTAAAGGTATGTGGACCACCTTTGATGGAATTTTGCAATATTCTTGGAGTTTGCATAAATTTCAAAAGAATGTGGTTGGTGTGGATCACTATATCCTTTCCTAGAATATAATGCTTCAATATTTCTCAAGCATAGACAATGAACTAATGCTCCTTATCATAGGTGGGGTGTTTGTGATTCAAATGGTAGTTGCAGATTTGGAAGAATGGGGATTGACCCTGAGTAGAAGCAATGATTCAAATCCTCAAAGGATTTTTGTTGTGCCTCCTCATCAAACTTGGCCATGTGTCCACCCTTAATAACCTAGATCAAGGGTCAATAAATATGGGAGAACACCAACATGAACCTGTGGGAAACGTTTTCAAGGCTCAACATGTTATGAAACTCTGTTAGTTCCTTAGGGATCACCCTATCATGAATGATTTGGATCTTTGTTGGATTCACATGCATACCATGCTCCTCCACAATGCATCCTAGATATTGAATTATATTCACGTTGAATGAGAACTTCTCCAATTTGGCATATAACATGTATTGTCGTGGAGTGTCGAGTACTTGTTAATTGTGATTCAAATGCTCTTCCATTTTTTTGTTAAATATTAGGATGTTTTCTAGGTACTTGACCAAAAAATATTTGGTTAAAGTTTTATAATATTTTCCATCGTCCCCCTAAACATTGGCGATGCATTAGGATGAAGAACATGACCAAAAACTAAAAGAGAACTTCTTTAGACTTGAAAAATTCTTCCATAGAACAATTGGCTTGATTAGCACCTGATATAACCTAACTTAATATCAATATTGTTGAAAAGATTATCGTCTTTGAGATGATAATCATTCCATGGAATTGTATCATTTCTTGGCTATGGTTTTATTCAAGGATCTATAATCAATATAGAGTCACCATGTCTTATCCTTCTTTTTAACCAACATAATTAGGCTCTCACAAGGTGAGGAGATTGGATGAATTTGGACCTTTTGTATTAGCTCTTGAATCTAGCATTTGATATTCTCATTCTCCATAAGAGAGAGTGTATACAAGGCCATGGATGTATGGGCACTTAGTGTCAAATCAATTGCATGATTTACCTAGTAGTGCACATGTATTCCTAAAGTTGAGGTGAATATATCTATGTATTCTTCTCCCAATTGATCTACCTATATCTATTTTGTAGAGTGACCTCTTGTAGAGGCCTTGGTGGTCACAATGATTTTCTTTGCTCCAGGTTCTAACTAGACTATGAAGAGGAAATATCTATCATTATAAGATATTATCTTTATGCATTACTTAACAGTGATTAGAGAGACTGCAATAGTCAAGGATACCTTGGCATCCTATAGAGTTGATGCCCCAAGGTAATAAAAACACTATGGGTCCTAGAGCGGTCTAGTTCCTATACTACATAATTTGATTCGTTTAGAATAACATGATCAATATTTGAAGTCATGTTTGATATCTAGACAAAAGTGTTTGTTTCAATAAGTTCCATTCATAAAACCGTCGGATTAGAGTCAATCACACAAAAAATATGACTCAACAAGGTTTGCAGATAACATGTGAGGTTTCAAACCACCGGATCTAATACCATGTTGGGGATAGGGTGGAACCTGTTACAAAACAAACAAACAATTCTACAAATAATCAAAGAGGGGATAAAATTTCAAAGAAAAAGGTGGTGTCTAAAGACACCGTTACAACACTTAAGCAAAGAGCATTGTGATTAGAAAATCACAATGCATATTGGACATTGATATCACTTAATCACTTGATTCATGATGATCACTGGGGTATACTATTTATAGCCTCAATATCTAACCAACTTCCATGAAATTGGTAGGATGTTGTTGTTGGCCCTCGACCAAGTTTTGAGAAAATCTTGGTCAGGTTTGACCACTTGTTGGACTTCGACGCAGTGATCAAGGAAGGAGCACCCAGGAGGAGCTGATATCACAAATACCACTTGTTTTGGGGGATTTTTGGACCCAACAAGGGGTTCTCAGGTTTTTTGTAAAGGGTTATGGGATGTCGTCCCATGGGTTTACCCATGATTAGACATTATTATAAAAGTATAAATAAGTAAGATGGTAAGGTAGATTAATATAGAGAAAGAAGTGATGTAAGAGATTTAGAGAGTGAAGTCTAAGTAGATAAGTGAAAGTAGTTATGAGTTCTTCGTGCAACAGAAAGTGTATGTAAGGCTCTGTTCTTGATAAGAGGAGTTGTCTCTGTGCCTTAACCTAATTTTGGAAGGAGGATCTGGTGCTCAGTGCGCAGATCTCTTGTCCCCTACAAAGCTTGGCTCTGTGGCTTAGTGCAAAGGAGCAGATGAATGCAAGAGATTAAAGAATAATAAATAAGATGAAGCAATTGGTGGACATAGCCCCACACTGGGGTGAACCACGTATATCTTGTGTCTCTGATGTTATTTTTTCTATGTTGTGTTTGTCAATTATCTTCTTAGTGATTTTGTTATTATGTATGATGGATAGATTTGATGTTTCTTAGTGCTTTACTTATGCTAGACAAATGAATGTTAGATCTAACTCTGTGTTGTGTGCTAAATGGTTGAAGTGTTTAATCTTTTTTTTTACTGTGTTGATCCATATTAGGGTTTATTCTGCGATGTTAATAAAAGCTAATGAACTAATACATATCATCTTCTAAGTGTTATTAAAGTATTTTGTGAACTATTATAATCACAGATCCGTGTCTCATCTTGGTTATAGACACCTAATTCCTATAACCCCCCTACCTCTGCCTCGAGTGAGACTTTTCCTGCTTCGCAATTATTGTCGAAAGGGCTGGTAGTTAGGGTTTTGTTGGTGCGTTTTTGAAGCGTTGAACCCTGGTTCTACCCCTATGCCAATAAATGGTTTTGTTGTTGGGACCTGAAACTATGATTGATTGGAATTGAAGTAAGGAAAAGAGAATCTAGTGTGTGTAGATCTTCTGTTATAGTGTGCAGTACACTACAACAGTCACGAGAAACATTGTGCACTGGTAAGCTAACTAAGGCACAGTCTATTTAAGTTCAGAGTTTGGAAGAATAGTTATTATTTGTCAAAGTTTGGTTTGAATTGTACATGTGAACCATGTGATGTATGCTGTATTTTTATGTGCTCTAAATTTACATAGACATTTCTTGTGATAATATTGTATTTAAAGAATAGTTATCTAGGACATTGCTTCTCATGTAATTCAACTATGCAGTGTCATTTCTATGTATGTGACAAGTCTACTCCATGTTTGCTTTGGGGCCAAGAAAATTCCATGAGCGATCACTGCCATGCCTCAGATAAAGAAGACAAATGGAGCAAATTAGGGCATTCCTACAAGCAAATGATATCACCGTCCATTGTTGATGATGTCATACCTCAATTATCTAGTAGTAAATCTATAGTTCTGGTTAGTAGGATATCTACACGTATTCCCTAAAAAATTTGCCAGAATGCAACAAGTCAATTCAGGCCTTCTTCATTAACAGACCCTGTCTCTTCAGGAGGGCCTTTTTCCTCTACAAGCTCTATGAATTCCATAGATCCACATAGCATTGGTAGAAGAACAAGTTCCAAGAGATTCGTTTACAGCATGCATGCAAGTTCCAGGAGATTCATCTACAGATTCATTTGACAATTGTCTTGACCAATTATGGTTAGTAGGAGATCTACACCTATTCCCTCAAATATTTGCCAGAATGAAGCAAGTCAATTCAGGCCTTCTTCATTGATAGACCCTGTCTCACGAGGTCGTTTTTCCTCTAAAAGGTCTATGAGTTCCATAGAGCCACATAGCATTGGTAGAAGAACAAGTTCCCGGAGATTCATTAACAGCATGCATGCAAGTTCCAGGAGATTCATTTACAAATTCATTTGACAATTGTCTTGACCAATTCGGGTTAGTAGGAGATCTACACGTATTCCCTCAAACATTTGCCAGAATGCAACAAGTCAATTCAAGCCTTCTTCATTGACAGATCCTGTCTCTTCACGAGGGCGTTTTTCCTCTACAAGATCTATGAGTTTCATAGATACATATAACATTGGTAGAAGTGCAAGTTCTAGGAGATTCATTTACAGATTCATTTGACAACTGTCTTGACCAATACAACTATTCAGAAGTGCAAACTACCATTCATGCTAGTTCTTCTTAACCTGGTCCTTGTGGCAAACTGTATTTTGAATGCATTTTACTTTGCTTATAATTCTTTTTATGAGCTGTTGGAATATTTATAGGGTGTTGGTGGCAGATTCTAATGAACCTGAAAACCATGCTAATGTACAATGCTACTGTAACCTCAGATAATTATTGCTCTTACATATAAAATATCTCTAAATGAGAATAATTTGACTACTAAATTAGTAAGGAAAGGTTATGTGGAGGGACCAATGTCAAATAGATGTCCTATTCATTGTAACAACTATGTCATATTATGACCAATATTTTCTTTTATTGCGACCTTTGATTGGGAATTTGCATGTAAATTCATGTTGTTTAGAGAGTAGGAAAGATGACGGTTTATATATATATATATATATATATATATATATATATATATATATATATATATATATATATATATATAT
>ML776697.1:1828145-1845403 GCA_009831015.1 Picea engelmannii
TATATTACAAAACATTTTTTTATAACTCAAAAACTAGGAATTATTTTTATAAATTATTTTCTTGGAACTTAAAATATACTAGGAAATATATCACTATGACATTTTCAAAACCTTAATAACATTCATAAATACACATGTCATGAATTAGATTATGAGTTGAGATAAAATACAATGATAATTTAAGGAACATAGAGAAATAGTACTTAGAAAATTGATTACAACTAATTGCACAGACAGAAGGAAGGTGCATGTAATATACAAATATCATGGGAATGAAATTAACATTTGATCTCTAAAATCAAAAAGGAAAAGAAAAAAGAAGCTCACCTAAACAAAACAAAATAAATTTAAATAAATTATCATATATCCATCTTAATCTTTGATTTTTTAAATAGCACTTTGGATTTTTTTAATGGCAAGAGGTTTGAACTTGGGTCTTTTAATCTTTCTCGGTGCTTAATAAATATAGGGTTAAAATTGATCAATGCTAGTTACAATTATGACTAAGTCACAATCCATAAATTGAAAAATAAAAACAAAATAAAAATGAACCACCCATCTTAGTTCTCCTTCAACATGCCTCCATTATCTTACACAAGATGGATGCTATAACATCTTGCTTGCCAATGGCATAACAAATGCTCCTTGATGTTAGGATTCTTGAGCTTGATGTGTTGTAGATGTGTACAACTATGCTCCTTGATGTTCAAGATTCTTGATCGTGTTGAGATGTAGATGTGTACAACAACAACTATTGTTAGTTGATGTCTCTCTGAACACCATCTATTCCATCTTTGCATGTAATCGCTTTTTCGGCTGGATGAGAAGTTGATGAATGAAGGAAGGTTTGAGAATCATGAACAATTTACAAGAAAGTCTTGAGAAGCAACCTCTATCAATATTCTTGCAAATTCCATTCATTTCCTTCCAAAAATTGGTTGTTAGCTTTAAGTTTTTCTTTATTTTTTAAAAAACATTGAAGTATATAATAAACAACTTTATTATGGCCCCATGCCAAAAAACCAATGATTGGTTAACTTATCAACTAATCTTATTGTGTTGTAGAACTTTTGTGGAAGATTGAGTAGCTTCGAAGTTAAATAAATTATGATTGAGTTACTTCCCAAGCTAATGCTAATCTATTTTTATAGTGACTTGTCATTAAGACAATTTGTCACAACCTCTATTTCCTTCCATGTCTTTTCTACAAATTTTCTTACCAAACATATTATAGAAGTCCTTTTGATTTTAGTTTTTGGATATTTGATGCATGACTTGGATTAATTCCCACAATTAATATAATTAGAGTATTATGTTACAATGTAATAATAAAATAAAATTATCACTACTTCAAAGTGCAAGTAGATTTTCTTTTGTTATGTTCCCTTAGCTCTAGTTGCCTCATTTTGTTGACAAGATTTGATTTGGATTGTATTGAGAATGAAATGAAAGAAAACATATTATTATAGAGGGGACACAAGATAAAATACAAGTATAGTATGAAAGTTAAAACTAAATTCTATTAATGAATCAATAGTGCAAAACAATGCAATATACATAACAATACATAGTGGTTAGAATGGTGGTAGTTTATCTATGAGAAAGGATATGATAACTACACTCATTCACAAAAATCCAATAAAAATAAGCTAAAACTATATTTTATAATAATACCAAAACCCTAACTTCAAATGTAATGTACTTGTTACCCAACCAAAATGACATACACTAATACCAATTAAAAATGAACGCACCCAACATGACAAAAAGACTCATGCCATTATCAACAATTTTAAAATCGTATTGCATACTGTTTAAGCATACAAAACACTCAAAAAACCCAAAACATAGAATAAAATGCAACAACTAAAGACAACATTAAAAGAGTAATTAACACAGTGGCCAGAACACAACATTAAAACAATAATTAACACAATAGCTAGAAAATTATCTTATGAACAATTATACAAGTGGTTGTATTCATTGGATGTTCCACCCAAACATAGATTTTGCTTCTCCAATTCTCTTAGAAACAAGTCACCCCCGAGTTGAGGTTGTGAGTCGACAAGAAAAGAATGGTTCCTCTGGTTGGTTACTATCCACACAACAACCCAATACCCAATATTTTCACAGTAAAATGACTCCTACAACAATTCCAACAACCCAACTCTTTTCCCCATTAGTTTGCAGACTCCAAGGGATGGGATTTCTTTCTCTGCACCATGATCCTTTAGACAATCCTCATCCCTTCGATGGAGCCAACACAAAATGGCCAAGAATTTCTTAGTTGGGGGATCCAAGAAATCCAACTATAACATGAGTGTTCACAACAACAATATCACATGCTCCTTGGTAATTTCTCAACAAAAACTCCTCATACGCATGAAAAGATAATTCTACATGAAATTCTCATCTCCATCAAGCTATATTCAACACAGTATGGCTTCCTACTCTTATCCTAGCTCAAAAACTATTTTCCCTCTATTTTCCTAAGTTGTAAAATTAACTACCTCCCTCTACTCGAATTTCCTTTTTCCTTCTTCCATGCATGCTTGAGTCTCACAGTTATCCAAAAATATTGTACCCGACCCATGCTTCAATAACTAGATGAGATGACTCTTTCACACACTTATTACATGCATTCAATGATATAATTCCCATCATGAGTGTACTTAGCCCATGCTCTCTTAACTAGGTAAGATGAATTTCCCACCAACCTCTTACATGCATTTAGTGATTGGTTTTAATAAGTCAAAGGAGGTAAATATTTAGTAAAAATGATCCATGGAGGTGACATATGATTCTAGGCACGTGGAATTACTTAAACCGTCCCTTTAGATCTCGATCTTGTGGAAACATAGCCCCCATGACTTTGTCCTTATCCGTCTACAGTTGATGATGTATTTTATTTTTATTACTTTCGACACAAATTGTTTACATACGACAATTCTTGGCCCTCGACCATATATGAAAATATACATTTCTAATTTGAGGATTAAAACAGGGGTATTACATGAATAACTCTAACATGTGCATGAAGTCCGTGTTGAGCATGAATGTCGATCTTCAGAATTCTTAGTTGTTTGAAAAAAGGTAATTCTTTCAGAGATTACATATTTTCGCTTGATGTTCCACCTTGGGTATTATTTATATCGTTAGAAAGAATATTAGAAAACTGATTTGTCCCTGATAATGGGGCATAAAACCCTCCAAAATTGCATGGGAAAGTCTTTAAAAATGCAATGGCAGTTCAAGTCCCAAACACTACTAGTATTAGGAATTTTTCTAAGATGGCATTGGATGGACACTTTCATCAATGCTTCCCCATTGAGTAGCAATGTTCCCCATTGTGTTAATTTCATGTACAACATGGGGTATTTAGTTGAATATGGATCAAGGTGAACCACTTTCCTTGATAAAGAAACTTCCCTACTTTCACAAGCCAATACGGTGATATTTTTTGTTGGTGTGTGTTTTTCAACTTGGTGTTCATGATCTAGGCCATTATAGCTTGCTCATTGTTGTCAAAGTTCTGATTTGTAGTGGATAAGTTATTTTCCACCTCCGAGGTATCCAATAGTGGTGAGAAGTATGTTTGAAGCTCCACATTAAATACAGATTGTATTCTGAGGAAGGGTAGGATATTCAGTCCAAAATCATTGTCATCCATGACCTTGGTGATGTTGTATGGTCTATAATGAAGTTGTTTGAGCTTCTTGTGGGGGCCTATGGGTTATTGTTTATAAAAATTCAATCATACCTTGACACCAACAAAGAACTTGTGTGGAACCCAATGTTGATTGTGTTGTTGCTTCTACTTTTGCATTAGTTTTCTACAAAATATCATGAACTTCTTGTTGGATGCATTGGATCTATTCAACATATTTTGGTTCCTTATTTTTCTCATAATGAGCATGGGAGGACTCTTCCTATGCTGATACAATGGGCATAACTACATAAATTGGGGCCAATAGATAGAACATTGGGGCCCACTAAAAAGTATTGTTGCGGATAGAATTGTGAAGAAACATATCATATCCATGTTAAAAATATGGAAATCTTTATCCCATGTACGTGGATGATTGGGGTTATACATTTTTAGGATATGTACAATCATCTTGTTGACCACATTTGTATGTCCATTAGTTTAGGGATGAAAGGTAGTGGGTTTTGTTAGCTTGGTGTGCATCATGGAACAAAGGTTAGACTAGAGGATACTTAAGACCTTGTTGTCCCTTTCAGAGACCATTGTCTTTGGAAACCCAAAATGAACCCAAATATTCTCTTAGAAGAGCTTAGCCAATGGCCTCCACTTTTACATTCTTCTTGTAGGGTACTGAAATTACTAGCTTAGTGAACCAATCAATAACCACAAAAACACAACATTGACCATGATTGGTTGAGTGTAGTGTGAAATTGACATAAAATCCATGGAGACTAATGCTCAAAACAAATTTTGCTTCTAGATTGTGAGGATAGTGATCGCACAAGTAATGCAGGATCTAATATTTTTTCTAACACCCTATTGGATATTTTCCCAGTGGAAGTACTTATACAACATTTCCGGTGTCTTCTCCATGCCAAAATGACCTGCCACCCCAATGTAGTGTTCCTCTCAAATCATATTCTCAAACTTTCCTAGAGGAATATAAAGATGTTCCCAATTTCACAGAAGTCCATAACGACGGTGAAAGTTTGAAATTTGTTTACAATGGAACAATCTCTAATGTGTAGGAATGAAATTGGAATCACTGCCATACGTTTGGAGCCACTATGAATTCTTGTGTCCATCATAATTGAGGATTGTGGTCAATGACACAACTAGAGGCTTGTTCAAGGTAGTTTGCAACTCTATTGGTGTTGCCACTATTGGACTTGATTTTCAAGTGGAACTACTAAAGGTATGTGGACCACCTTTGATGGCATTTTGCAATTTTCCCTGGTTTTCCATAAATTGTTAAAGCATGTGGTTGGTGTAGATCATTATTTCCTTTTCTAGAATATAATGCTTCAATTTTTCTCAAGCATAGACAATGAAGTAATGCTCCTTATAATAGGTGGGGTGTTTGTTATATGAATGGTTGTTGCAAATTTGGTAGAATGATCCAAAAATCCTTGGATGTTAATTATCATACATCTAATTAACACACATCCTTGGATGTTAATTAACACACATCAACATCTAACCCGATTCAAAAATTATCATTGTATTGACTATTTGCAAAAACACATGTGAATCCCCTTACTTATCCAAAAATTCATTAATTGACGATTAACTTGTAGGAAAATAAAAGATAACACAACAAAAAATAAAAGAACTTAAAAAAAACAAGAGTTGATAATAGAGTTCACCCATCTTGGGCTACGTCTCTGGGTCCACTTCCAAACAATTAGTCCACTCTATAATGCTCAAATGCCAAAATTACAATGAATGGAATTACAATTACCAAATTTTTTAATACATCCTTCAACTGTGCTGCTCAACCCCCAAAAATAGAGGTTACCACTGACTTCCTCTCGGAATTATGAGAAAAGTGAGTATAAACTCGACTATGTTCTGAACAAGTGTCCAAAGGGCCCCTTTTGCATGCTAAACAAGACTATGGATCTCATACAAGGAAAGTTGTACTAATATTTCCATACATATTACTTTAATACATAACTGCCATCACCATCATACTCCTCTCAGAAAAATGATAAAAATGAGTATAAACTTGCCCATATTTGGACACAGTGCCCAACGACCCTCCTGACATGAACTTCAAGACAAAGTTACAACTCCTGGTCAAAATTCCCACCTCGGGATCTATGCCAGACCTATGCACCTCCTTGAAACATAATTATATTCCCATGTACAAGGGTCGAGCGTTATATTTAAATAGGTGAGGTCGGGGGTTCGAACTCACCCGACTCCCTAGATTCCTGGATTAGCATTCAAGCAAACATAAATGCATATTGGTTGGTAGTTCTAACTAATGGACTCACATGGCGCAATAGTCAGAGCTTTGGGTTAAATTTGTTGGAATATATGCATGGAGGTCAGGGGTTTGATTCCCTTCAACCCCAACCATTTTTTATACCTCTTAGCCAATATTGGCCAATTGGAAGGTGCAACATGTCACCTTTTGTTTGGTCCACATGTTGCACAATTGACCTGCCTGTGTTAGCTGCCACCTCAGCATCCATTTAATGCCATGTTAGCCACGTCATATGTCCAGTCACCTACCACCTATCTGCCACGTCAATGTACGACCTACCACGTGTCACCCCTCCAGTGGTGCCACGTGGATTGTACGGATGCCACGTTAAAAGTTAAAACAAAATTCTATAGTATGAAAGTTAAAATAAAATTCTATTAATGAATCAATAATGCAAAAATGTGCAATGTACATAAAAATACATAGTGGTTAGAATGGTAGTAGTTTATCTATGAGAAGGTATCTGATAACTATACTCATTCGTAAAAAGCCAATAACAAGAGGCTAAAAATCTACTTTATAATAATACCAAAATCCTAACATGAAATGTAATGTACCTATTACCCTTGACCAAAATGACATACTTTGATACCAATTAAAAATGAATGCACACAACATGACAAAAAGACTCATGCCATTATCAATAATTTTAAAATTGTATTGCACACTAGTTAAGCATACAAAAAACTCAAAACACCCAAAACATAAAATAAAATGCAACTTCTAAACACAACATTAAAAAAATGATTAACACAGTGGCTAGAACACGTATCTTAAAACAATTACACAACTGGTTGTAGGCATTGAATGTTCCACCCAACCATAGATTATGCTTCTCTAGTTCTTTTAGCAACAAGTCACCACCGAGTTGGGATATGAGTGCACAATAAAATAATGGCTCCTATAGTTGGCTAATGTCCACACAACAACCTAATACCCAATATTTTCATAGTAAAATGACTCCTACAACAATTCCAACAACCCAAGTCTTTTCCCCATTAGTTTGCACAACCTAAGGGATGTGATTTCCTTATTTGCACCATGGTCCCTTATATAATCCTCATCCCTTACATGGATTGAACACAAAATGGAAAGGAATTTCTTAGTTGGGGGCTCCAGGAATTACAATTGTAACATGAGTGTTCACAACAACATTATCATATGCTCTTGGGTAATTTCGCAGCAAGAACTCCTCACATGACAACCTAATTCTACATGAAATTCTTAGCTTCAACAACCTATCTTCAACACAGTATGGCTTCCTACTCTTATCCTAGCTCAAAAATTGTTTTTCCTCTCTTCTCCCAAGTTGTAAAATTAACTACCTACCTCTACTCGAATTTCCTTTTTTTCTTCTTCTTCCATGCATGCTTGATTCTCACAATTATCCAAAAAGATTGTACACAACCCATGCTTCAATAACTAGGTGACATGACTCTTTGAAACAATTTTTACATGCATTAAATGATACAATTCCCATCATGAGTGTACTTATCCCATGTTCTCTTAACTAGGTGAGATGAATTTTCCACCAACCTCGTACATGCATTCAATGATTGGTTTCAATAAGTCAAAGAGGTAAATATTTAATAAAAAAATGATTCATGGAGGTGACATATGATTCTAGGAATCTGGAGTTCCTTAAACCCTCCCTTTATCTCCCCCTCTTGTGGAAACATAGTGACCCATGACTCTTTCCTTATTCGTCTACAAGTGACGATGTATTTTATTTGTATTACTTTCGACACAGATTGTTTACATATTACATCATTTGGCACTTGACCATATATGAAAATATACATTTCTAATTCGAAAATTAAAACTGGGGTATTACATGAATAACTCTAACCTATGCATGAAGTTAGTCTTGAGCATGAATGTCGAGCTCAAAAATTCTTAGTTGTTTGAAAAAAGGTAAGTCTTTCAAAGATCACATATTTTCGCTTGACATTTCACCTTGTGCATTTTTTAGCTCGTTGGAAAGAAGATTAGAAAACTAAGTTGGCATTGATATTGGGGCATAAAACCCTCCAAATCGGCTTGGGAAAGTCTTTAAAAATGCAATGGAATTTCAAGTCCCAAACACTACTAGTATTAGTATTGTTTCTAAGATGGCATTGGATGGACACTTTTATCAGTGCTTCTCCATTGAGTAGCAATGTTCCTCATTGTCTTAAGTTCATGTAAAACATGGGGTATTTAGTTGAATTTAGTTCATGGTGAACCACTTTCCTTGGTGAAGAAGCTTCCCTACTTTCACAAGCCAATACAATGATATTTTTTGTTGGTGTGTGCTTTTCAACTTGGTGTCCTTTTGCATGCTAAACGAGACTATGGATCTCATACAAGGAAAGTTGTACTAATATTTCCATACATATTAATTTAATACATAACTACCATCACCATCATACTCCTCTCAGAAAACTGATAAAAATGAGTATAAACTTGCCCATATTTGGACACAGTGCCCAAACACCCTCCTGACATGAACTTCAAGACAAAGGTACAACTCCTGGTCAAAATTCCCACCCCGGGATCTATGCCAGACCTATGCACCTCCTTGAAACACAATTATATGCCCATGTACAAGGGTCGAGCGTTATATTTAAATAGGTGAGGTCGGGGGTTCAAACTCACCCGACTCCCTAGATTCCTAGATTAGCATTCAAGCAAACATAAATGCATATTGGTTGGTAGTTCTAACTAATGGACTCACATGGCGCAACAGTTAGAGCTTTGGGTTAAATTTGTTGGAATATATGCATGGAGGTCGGGGGTTCGATTCCCTTCAACCCCAACCATTTTTTATACCTCTTAGCCAATATTGGCCAATTGGAAGGTGCAACATGTCACCTTCTGTTTGGTCCACATGTTGCACAGTTGACCTGCCTGTGTTAGCTGACACCTCAACATCCATTCAATGCCATGTTAGCCATGTCATATATCCAGTCACCTACCACCTATCTACCACGTCAATGTACGACCTACCACATGTCACCCCTCCAGTGGTGCCACGTGGACTGTACGGATGCCACGTTAAAAGTTAAAACAAAATTCTATAGTATGAAAGTTAAAATAAAATTCTATTAATGAATCAATAATGCAAAAACGTGCAATGTACATAAAAATACATAGTTGTTAGAATGGTAGTAGTTTATCTATGAGAAGGGATCTGATAACTATACTCATTCGTAAAAAGCCAATAACAAGAGGCTAAAAATCTATTTTATAATAATACCAAAATCCTAACATGAAATGTAATGTACCTATTACCCTTGACCAAAATGACATACTTTGATACCAATTAAAAATGAATGCACACAACATGACAAAAAGACTCATGCCATTATCAATAATTTTAAAATCGTATTGCACACTATTTAAGCATACACAACACTCAAAACACCCAAAACATAAAATAAAATGCAACTTCTAAACACAAGATTAAAAAAATAATTAACACAGTGGCTAGAACACTTATCTTAAAACAATTACACAACTGGTTTTAGGCATTGGATGTTCCACCCAACCATAGATTATACTTCTCTAGTTCTCTTAGCAACAAGTCACCACCGAGTTGGGATATGAGTGAACAGTAAAATAATGGCTCCTATAGTTGTCTAATGTCCACACAACAACCTAATACCCAATATTTTCATAGTAAAATGAATCCTACAACAATTCCAACAACCCAACTCTTTTCCCCATTAGTTTGCACAACCTAAGGGATGTGATTTCCTTCTTTTCACCATGGTCCCTTAGATAATCCTCATCCCTTACATGGATTGAACATAGAATGGAAAGGAATTTCTTAGTTGGGGGCTCCAGGAAATACAATTTTAACATGAGTGTTCACAATAACATTATCACATGCTCTTGGGTAATTTTGTAGCAAGAAATCCTCGCATGAAAACCTAATTCTACATGAAATTCTTAGCTTCAACAACCTATCTTCAACACAATATGGCTTCCTACTCTTATCCTAGCTCAAAAAATATTTTTCCTCTCTTCTCCCAAGTTGTAAAATTAACTACCTCCCTCTACTCGAATTTCCTTTTTTTCTTCTTCTTCCATGCATGCTTGATTCTCACAATTATCCAAAAAGATTGTACACAACCCATGCTTCAATAATTAGGTGACATGACTCTTTGAAACACTTTTTACATGAATTCAATGATACAATTCCCATCATGAGTGTACTTATCCCATGCTCTCTTAACTAGGTGAGATGAATTTCCCACCAACCTCTTACATGCATTCAATGATTGGTTTTAATAAGTCAAAGAGGTAAATGTTTAATAAAAAAATGATTCATGGAGGTGACATATGATTCTAGGCATGTGGAGTTCCTTAAACTCTCCCTTTAGTTCCCCCTCTTGTGGAAACATAGCGCCCCATGACTCTTTCCTTATTCGTCTGCAAGTGATGATGTATTTTATTTGTATTACTTTCGACAAACATTGTTTCCATATTACATTGCTTGGCACTTGACCATATATACAAATATACATTTCTAATTCGAAAATCAAAACTAGGGTATTACATAATAACTCTAACCAATGCATGGAGTTAGTCTTGAGCATGAATGTCGAGCTCAAAAATTCTTAGTTGTTTGGAAAAAGGTAAGTCTTTCAAAGATCACATATTTTCACTTGACATTCCACCTTGTGTATTCTTTAGTTCGTTGGAAAGAAGATTATAAAACTAAGTTGGCCTTGATATTGGGGAATAAAACCCTCCAAATCTGCATGGGAAATTCTTTAAAAATGCAATGGAATTTCAAGTCCCAAACACTACTAGTATTAGTATTGTTTCTAAGATGGCATTGGATGGACACTTTTATCAGTGCTTCTCCATTGAGTAGCAACATTCATCATTGTCTTAATTTCATGTACAACATGGGGTCTTTAGTTGAATTTAGTTCATGGTGAACCACTTTCCTTGGTGAAGAAGCTTCCCTACTTTCACAAGCCAATACAGTGATAGTTTTTTGCTGGTGTGTGCTTTTCAATTTGGTGTCCATGATCTAGTCCATTTTAGATTGCTCATTGTAGTGAGGGTTCGAATTTGTAGTGGATAAGTTATTTTCCACCTCGGATGTGTCCAATAGTGGTGAGAAGCATGTTTGAAGCAACTCCACATTAAATATAGAGTGTCAGTCGAGGAAGGGTGGGAGATTCAATTCAAAATCATCATCACCCATGACCTTGGTGATGTTGTATGGTCTATAATGAAGTTGTTTGAGCTTCTTGTGGGGAACTATGATTTATTGTTTATATGAATGAAAGCATACCTTTCCACCAACCTGGAACTTGTGTGGAACCCAATGTTGATTGTGTTGTTGCTTCTAATTTTGTAGTGGTTTTCTAAAAAATATCAAGAACTTCTTATTGGATGCATTAGATCTATTCAACATATTTTGTTTCTTTATTTTCCTAATAATGATCATGGGATGACTTTTCCCATGATAACACAATGGGTATAGCTACATAAATTGGGGCCAATTAATGGAACACTGAGCACCACTAAAAATCATTATTGTGGATTTAATTGTGACGACACCTATTGTAGCCATGTTAAACATATGGAAATATTTATCCCATGTATGTGGATGATTGGGGTTGTACATTTTGAGGATATGTACAATCATCTTGTTGACCACCTCTATACGTTCATTAGGCTAGGGATGCAAGTTAGTGGATTTGGTTAGCTTGGTATCCATCACGGAGCAGAGGTTAGACCAGAGGATATTGAAGACCATGTTGTCCCTTTCAGAGACCACTGTCTTTGGTGACCCAAAATGAACCCAAATATGCTCCAAAAAGATATTATCCAGTAGCCTCCACTTTGACATTCTTCTTGTAGGGTATCAAAATTACTAGCTTAGAGAACCAATCAATAACCACAAAAACACAATCTTGACCATGATTGGTTGAGTGTAGTGCAAACTTAACATAAAATCCATGGAGATTATTGCCCACAACAATGTATGCTTCTTGATTGTGATTATAGTGATCGCAAAACTAATGCATGATCTAATATATTTGCTAACATCTTATTGGAGATTTTCCCAGTGGAAGTACTTGTACAACATTTCCAGTGTCTTCTCCATGAAAAAATGGCCTACCACCCCACTATATTGTTCCTATCAAATCATCTTCTAAAACTTTCCTAGAGGAATATAAATATGTTCACAATTGCACAAAATTCCATCTCAATGGTGAAAGTTTGAAATTTGTTTACATTGGAACAATCTTTGATATGTAGGAATGAAATTGGAATCTACCATATCTTTGGGGCCACAATGAATTATTGTGTCCATCATAATTGAGTATTGTGGTCAATGACACAACCATAGGCTTGTTGAAGGTAGTTTGCAACTCTATTGGTGTTTCCATTATTGGAATTGATTTTCAAGTGGAACTACTAAAGGTATGTGGACTACCTTTGATGGAATTTTGCAATATTCTTGGAGTTTTCATAAATTTCAAAAGAATGTGGTTGGTGTGGATCACTATATCCTTTCCTAGAATATAATGCTTCAATTTTTCTCAAGCATAGACAATGAATTAATGCTCCTTATCATAGTTGGGGTGTTTGTGATTCAAATGGTAGTTGCAGATTTGGAAGAATGGGGATTGAACCTGAGTAGAAGCAATGATTCAAATACTCAAAGGATTTTTGTTGTGCCTCCTCATCAAACTTGTCCATGTGTCCACCCTTAATAACCTAGATCAAGGATCAAGAAACATGAGAGAACGCCAACATGAACTTGTGGGAAAGGTTTGCAAGGCTCAACATGTTATGAAACTCTATTAGTTCCTTAGGGTTCACCCTATCATGAATGATTTGGATATTTGTTGGATTCACATGCACACCATGCTCCTCCACAATGCATCCTAGATATTAAATTATATTCATGTTGAATGAAAAATTCTCCAATTTGGCATTTAACATGTATTGTCGTGGAGTTTCAAGTACTTGTTAATTGTGATTCAAATGCTCTTCCATTTTTTTGTTAAATATTTGGATGTTGTCTAGGTACTTGACCACAAAATATTTGGTTAAAGTTTTATAATATTTTCCATCATCCCCATAAACATTGGTTGTGCATTTGGATGAAGAACATGACCAAAAACTAAAAGACAACTTCTTTAGACTTGAACACTTCTTACATAGAACAATTGGCTTGATTGGCACCTGATATACCCTAACTTAATATCAATATTGTTGAAAATATTATTGTCTTTGAGATGATAATAATTCCATGGAATTATGTATCATTTCTTGGCTATGGTTTTATTAAAGGATCTATAATCAATATAGAGTCACCATGTATTATCCTTCTTTTGAACCAACATAATTAGGATCTCACAAGGTGAGGAGCTTGGATGACTTTGGCCCTTTTGTATTACCTCTTGAATCTAGCATTTGATATTCTCATTCTCCATAAGAGAGTGTGTATACAATGTCATGGATGTATGGGCACTTAGTGTCAAATCAATTGCATGATTTACCCGGTAGTGCATATGTATTCCTGGAGTTGAGGTGAATATATCTATGTATTCTTCTCCCAATTGATCTACCTATATCTATTTTGTAGAGTGACCTCTTGTAGAGGCCTTGGTGGTCACAATGATTTTCTTTGCTCCAGGTTCTAACTCGACTATGAAGAGGAAATATCTCTCATTATAATATAGTATCTTTATGCATTACTTAACAATGCTTAGAGAGAGTGAAATAGTCAAGGATACATTTCCATCCTATAGAGTTGATGCCCCAATGTAATAAAAACACTATGGGTCCTCGGGCGGTCTAGTTCCCATACTACAAAATTTGATCTGTTCAAAATAACATGATTTTGGAAGGAGGATTTGGTGCTCAGTGCGCATATCTCTTTTCCCCTGTGAAGCTTGGCTCTGTGGCTTAGTGAATAGGAGTGGATGAATGTACGAGACATAAGAATATTAAAGAAGAGGAAGAAATTGGTGGACGTAGCCCCACACTGGGGTAAACCACGTATATCTTGTGTCTCTGATGTGATTTTTTCTATGTTGTGTTTGTCAATTATCTTCTTAGTGATTTTGTTATTATGTATGATGGATAGATATGATGTTTCTTAGTGATTTACTTGTGCTAGAAAAATGAATGTTAGATCTAACTCTGTGTTGTGTGCTAAGTGGTTGAAGTGTTTAAACTTTGTTGTCACTGCGTTGATCCAAATTAGGGTTTATTATGCGATGTTAATAAAAGCTAATGAACTAATACATATCATCTTCTAAGTGTTATTA
Source organism: Picea engelmannii (assembly GCA_009831015.1). Lineage (NCBI taxonomy): Eukaryota > Viridiplantae > Streptophyta > Pinopsida > Pinales > Pinaceae > Picea > Picea engelmannii. Next base: position 1,842,415 of record ML776697.1, read on the forward strand.
AAGTACTTTTAGAAGTGTTATAATCACATATATGTGTCCCAGCTTGGTTACATACACCTGAGTCCTGTAACCCCCCTGCCTCTACCTCGGGTGAGACTTCGCCTACTTCGCAGGTGTTGCCAAAAGGGCTGGTAGTTAGGGTTTTGTTGGTGCATTGTTTAAGTGTTGAACCCTGGGTCTGCCCTTGTGCCAACAAATGGTTTTGTTTTCAGGACCTTAAATTGTGATTGATGGGAACTGAAGAAAAAAAAATAGAAGCTATGTGGGTAGATCTGTTGTTGTAGTGCGCAGTACTCTACTTGACTTGCAAAGATCTGTGCTAAGAAAGAAACCTGATATGAAGAAAAGAGATAATATCTTAGAAGAGGTAAAGCTTTGTGCTTTGATAAGAGTAAGATAAGAGAAAGTTTTTTTTCGAAAACATGAATTTAGGTATGTTTGATAGATTTTGTCCTAGTCTGAAGACTAGGGAATAGTTGCAAGAAAGGGTTGATATGAATAAATTTGGTAGAAATAAAGAAAGATATGTTATTCCTATGCATAGAAAGAATTTTTGGACTAATAAGTGGATGCAGGAACCTAGAAAGAATTTTTGCAGATTGCAGGTCCAACACTGTGATCCTAGTGCGCAGTATAGGAGAAGTTGGGGAAATTACAAGATAAAGAGAGGATTGACACTATGTTATAACTGCAGAAGACCGAGACATCTTGCTAAAGAATGCCCTGGTAGATGCCCTATTTGTCTTTGTTGTAAAATTGTTGGTCATGAAGTTGAGGATTGTACAAGGATAATTGCTAAAGTCAAACAAATGAACATGAGACCAGAAAACTATGACAGAAGTCAAGAGACTAAGAGCATGTTAAACAACCATCAAGAGAATGAGTCAGAGAAATCTCAGACTATGTTATCACAGTTGAAAGAATCGATGAATGATTACAAAGATTTCATTTTACCAAATATCTTGAAGGTAAAACAACGCATAAATACAAGAATAGGAGACTTCGACACAAACTGTGTCTTGGATAAGGAAACACAAGTGAATATTATGACAGAAGACACTTGGGAAATTTTGGGAAAGCCTATTGTGATACCTTCATTGTGAAGGATAGGATTGTTTAAAGGAAAGATGATAACCCTATGTGGAAGAGTTACTAATGTACCTTTTATCATCCATGGAACATCGTTTGAAGATGAATTTGAAGTCATTAAGTGTGTTGAGAACAATGCCCCGTTCCCACTTTTGTTAGGAAAGAATTGGATTGAGAAGGATCAGATCAAAAGGAAAGCAGAGGAAGTAGCTACAGAAAAGAAGAAGCAAGAACTTAGGGATTTCATAGCTAGAAAAATAGATCGAATGATAGAAGAATGAGAAGTTAAGTTGAAGCAACATAACGCAAGAGAAGTAGTCGTCGAAGTTGAAAGAACACAAGAAGGTTTGAAGGACCTATCCATGTAAGAAAGAAGAATACCCACCCTGGAATTAATAAGAGAAGAGGTATTAACTTTGAACCCTTTGAGATCACATCAACAATGTGAAGTCACTACGCTAGGAGAAGATAAGAATATGAATGGAAAGAGGAATCCAGAAATAGTTAGAGAGACTGAGATCACAGGAGAGAAGGCAAGGAAGCTCAGTAAGAAGAAAGCCAAGTTGGAAAAAATACAGAAAGTTACAGAAAAAAAATGGAAGACTTTGTAGAAGGCAGGTTTGTAGGATTTGAACCTCACCGGAACAGTAGAACCACGCAGAATGGGACTTCTCCCCGACGAATCTATATGATCATTGGAGGCACCACGATCGTTAGAATGACACTCCGGAATGGCTAGGAAATGCATTTATGGTTAGATGGACAGCGTTTGGGACATTGAGACCGTGCCATAACAGACAGATTCACATTAATGGAAGCATGCCTTCCTGTTGGAAGAATCGATTACAATGCTCGCTTATTTAACCCATCGGATGTTCTTCCAGGAACACTTTTTGCCACCCGTGATTATCTGAGACAAGAAGAGAAGTGATTGTGTGTCAAGTTGTTTTATCAGACCTCACCATCCGTTGTTTACTCCACCTGTCCATTCGCCTACCTCAACCTTCTTGTTTAAGATTGAGAATGTCGAGTGAGCGCACTGAGTTAGAGAAGTTCGTCGAGGAGGTTCTTAAGAATTTTATGGTTGTTAAAGCTATGTCTAAAGGAGTACAGGCATCATCGACCAAGGGACTCCAGGATTACCCTTCGACTGGATGTCGTTCTATCCGTGTCAACCCCGCGACTGAGAAACAAAGTAAGCATCGAGACGATATGGCTAATGTGAAGCAGATCTGATCCGGATTTATGTAGGAACACAATGAAATACAGAAATACACATAAACACAGAGATGCAGCGGAAATAAGACTTCATTTCATTAATAACAAATGACTGAAATACGCTTACAGACAGAATGGAAATAAACTAGCTAGGGCACTGGTAGCTTATCTCTGAGAAGAGATGTGGCCGCTACTCGCATCCATGAGAAGATGATTACAATGAGGATCTGAAGGCCCTTTTACAATAAATGGGAATGCCAAAAGTCCTAGACATCCAAAAACCTAACCCTGGGAGATGAAGTGCCAAAAGTCATGTGGGCCACGTTTGGGTAAGTTGGTGCATCAACTTCTCGGGGTCATAACTTTTGCATACGATCTCCATTTTAGGCGTATGATAGCTCGTTGGAAAGATCTATCCGAGGCCTACAATTATCGAGAAAATATAGCATCATTAGATGCAATTTTGCAACAGCAACATACCCAAAAAAACATCGTTTAGGGCCTCAAAATGGCCCCGGAAGTTCAGGACCAAAAAAAAATGCTAAAAATAGTAAACTGTGCGAAAACTGAAAAACTGAAAGAAGCAATGGTGGGGGTCCAAGTGGAATAGGTGGGTGGCCACCAATATCCACCTGGATCATTCCTCCCCCCCTAGGAAGCAATGGTCCCCATTGCGTTGAGT
>ML776697.1:1857227-1906420 GCA_009831015.1 Picea engelmannii
GTTGTTTCAAGAATTTGATTTTGAAGTAACAGTCAAGTCAGGAAAGTTAAATGTTGGACCTGACCACCTCTCAAGGGTCACGAACAGAGAGGAACCTACAAGTTTAGAGGACAACTTTCCAGACACACAATTATTTTCAGTTCAGATCACCGATGAATAATTTGCAGACATCATCCGGTACTTGGGTACAAGTACTGCGCCACAGGAATATAACACTACGCAGAAGAAAAAACTAGTAGTCCAGGTTGAAGACTATCAGTTGATCACATGACACTTATACAAAATGGGAATAGATAACATATTGGGAAGATATATGCTAGAGCATGAAAGACCAAGGATTTTACTAGAATCTTGTTGGCATAGGGGCAGACCCAAGGTTCAAAGCTTAACAACACACCAACAAAACCTGGACTACCAACCCTTTCAGAAACACTTGCGAAGCAAGTGACGTCTCACCCGAGGTAGAAGGAGGGGGGGTTATAGGACGCAGGTGTCTATAACCAAGATGGAACATAGATCTGTGATAATAACACTTCACACAATCATCTATTAACACTTAGGATTAACATGCATTATCTCATTAGCCTAATTAACATCGCAAAACATACCCAAATATAGATCTAGCATAGTAACAGCAAGGAAAACACTTATCCCTTAGCATTGTGAATCAGATCTAGCATCCATCAACACAAGTAATAACACTTAGCAATAAAGATCTATCTACCATACATAATAATCAAAGCACTGAGAAGATTCATAACATAAATAACACAACACAAAGCAAACCAAAGACACAAGATATACATGGTTCACCCCAGTGTGGGGATACATCCACCAACCGCTTCGCCTTCTTTATTATGTTCTTGAATCTTACATTCATTCACTCCCATGCACTAAGCCACAGAGTCCAAATTTGCACTAGACATGAGATCTATGCACTGAGCACTAGATCCTCCTTCCAAAACTAGGTCAGGGCACAGAGCCAACCCTCTATCAAGCACAAAGCCTTAACACATATACATTATGTTGCACAAAGAAAATCAAACTACTTGCACTTATCTCTCAAGACTTCTCAAAACTTCTAACTCTCTTCTACAATACATTCTTTCTTATTTATACTTTTACAAACCCTTGCAATAAGGCCTAATCATGGGTAAACCCCATGGGCCAATGTCCCATATGCCCATTAAAAAAACCCTAGAGGACCTCTTACTAGGTCCACATAGCCTGTAAAATAAGTGAGATATGTGATCTCAGCTCCGCCTAGGCGCTCCTTCTTCAAACAATGTGTCGAAGTCCAAAAGTGGGTCAACTCTGACCAAGGTTTCCTCAAAACTTGGTCGAGGGCCAACAAAGCTCATGAGGGAATAGCAGGAGGGAATTATGCAAAAAAAGATACCGTGTAGAAGGTATTGCGCGTAGGACTATGGTGGTCGACCATTCACAGAGACTTGAAAGAATACTATTAGAGATGTGACGTCTGTCAGAGGGTTGGTAAACCCAATAGAAGGGACGAGATGCCATTGCGACCACAAGTAACATTGTAGATATTCGAAAAATGGGAAATAGACTTTGTGGGACCAATTAACCCACCATCGAGGAGGACATGAGCAAGGTGCATTATCAACGCGACGAAATACATAACAAGATGGGCATAAGAAGCACTCGTGAAAGATTGCAGTGCATAAACAACAACACACTTTCTATTTGAACAAGTAATCACTAGATTCGATTGCCCAAGAAATTTGATGAATGACCAAGGAACTCACTTCATTAACAACACTATTAAGGCTATGATTGAGGAATTTGAAGTCCATCATCAAAAGAGTACACCATATCATCCACAAGCCAACGGAATAGTAGAATCATTTAACAAAATCCTAGAAAACAATCTGACTAAGATATGTAATGTCAACACGGATGATTGGGACCTCAAAATACCAACAATATTGTGGGAATACAAGACCACATGAAAGAAGTTGACATGGCACATGCCCTTCAGACTAGTATATGGATAAGAAGCAGTGGTACCATTAGAATTTATGGTACCCAGTCTGCGCATAGCAGCAATTACACACATGACAAAACAAGGTGCAGTATAGGAAAGACTGAATCAATTGATGATAATGGAGGAAGATCGGATCTTAGCAGGGTTCCACCAACAAGTTCAAAAAGCAAGGGACAAATATTGGCATGAAAAAAATATCAAGAATGAAAATTTCAAGGAAGGAGACTTAGTGTTGATGTATGACAATGAAGTAAATACTATCACAGATGGGGCGTTGTACAATTGAAGGGATTAGGAGGCACATAACTCAAAGGGATGATCAATGGGATCCGACTGAAGCTCTATAAGGACAATCGACCACCCACAACTTGAAATCCACCACGCAGTTTGAAAAAACAAAAAACACAAAAGAAGCAGGAGATCAAACGGTACCAACAGAGGCGTAGTGCGCCGAAAGGAAAAGAAAAATGCACACTCGAAAATACGAGCCCGAGGAAGACAAGTCCAATGGTCATTTCAAAGCAAAAAAAAGAAGGAAAGGTGACTATGGAAAAAGAAGCGCTAAGTGACGGAGGCTAGTGGAATTCAATGCCAGAAATGATTGACGAGATGCTGCATTAATTGTGCCAACTGGAGATGGCAAGGGAAAGTAATGGAAAGTACGAAGGAATCGAAGGTTTATTGAATTCATAATAAAGGTAACATCTTCGAAAAGCTTCACACGATGCCCATACAAAGCGAGGACGCGGGAGAAAAAATATTATTGTGAAATTGGAGAAGGAAGAGAGCGATAGAGTTGACACAGCAGAGAGTAAAAGTTGCAAAGCTTACGAAGGTTGCAGAGGCTACTGAGATCGATGGAAAACAAGTTTTTCCACCATGGCACAACCCAAATAAGAAGAACTGAGCTAGATTTCTAGAAAACCTAGACTTAGGACCAGAGCACAAACACAATCACAGGGAAACGAACAAAAACCATCGCAGCTGCCAGAAGTCATCAATGTGGATGAAATCCCATCACCGAATACAACACCGGGAAGCCCAACGATCGTGGTAGAATAAACCCAACAGACAACACCTATGGGCATGGACATAGACAAGCCAGAAGAGGGGTAGGGCCAACAAAATGAGGATCCAAGAAGTCAAGCGCAACCAGAAAAACCTGAAGAAGCCCCGAGAGTCATTGGGATGACTCCAAATTAGGAAGAAGCAACCGAGCCAGAGGAATCACAGACAACCATGTTGGAACACCCACAGGACGGAGCAATGGAAGATTTCACTAGCCATCCAGAACATTATGTCGAAGAATGACCAATGGAGGCTGGAACCTCGAGTCATCCACCAACATGAAAGGAAAAACAAACAGTACCTAGGTCACCATGCAGACAACCACATACAATAATTGTTTTTCTGCGCATACTAGAAGGGGTACGGGTAAAAGAAGATTTGTTAGGTTATGTAGAAAAACTAAAGTACTTAGACCATAATGTAACAAACACAGATAAGTTCCTGGAGTTTGTGAAGGAAGTCTACCTATAGACTGTGGGTGTAGATCCCTTTGGGGAACCCATTCATCAACCAGTCCAGTGGGCAGAAGGAATTGCTAAAATGAGAATTTTAGGTCTATTGGACCTACCACACTTTGGAAGAGGAAAATATGCAAACAGTTGTGTCAAGCAGTTGATGGCAGTCACACATGGTGGAGATTTATGGCTGGACAAGCTCGTCTCAATAGACATAGAGCCCATTCTCGTAGGATGCCTTAAGCTAGGGTGTGAACTTCTCGCACTGTGCCACATAGCTAGGGTGCAAACTTGTTCTAAAGCTTGTAAAAAGTTGAAGTCTCGATGGTTCTAGAAGGGAATCTTCTAGAAGAATGGGTTGGCATTCGAATGGTTATCCTTTTACTGGTTTCCCTGATATTGTGGGATCATTCTTATCCAAGTAACCATCTCATTCTCTCCTATATATTAATGGAATTCTCATGGAAAAGGTTAAGCAAGATTCATTGGAGAATTGGTGAAAGAATTGTGTGAAGGACTTAGCTTGAACAGGAGCTTGGAGACTCTAGCAAGTCTATCAAGAGGAATTGGATCTTCTTCATACAAGGATTGAGCAAGTGTGTGTGTTGGAGCCAAGATCCACCGAAAGGAAGCTTGCGACATCAAGGCGATCAAGTTGTATCTTCTACTTTCGATTAATATGATACAACAAAATGTTCTTTTCCCATAAATTCATTCTCACTTTATTGTGTAATTCCTTGATCATACACATAAGTTGACAGTTGAATATATTTTGCTATCTTCACTTTGGTTGGTTTCTGTTGTCTTGGTTTTGACCTCACGAGAGCACCAGAGCGAAGCGGGAGCAACAGAGACCCTAGGAAGTGATACAAAGGTATGTTACTTGTTCCTCCCTACTAGCTAATTCAATGATCAAAACTTAGGGAAAGAGTCATGTCCTGTCCTATTCTGTTCTAGATCCAGGTGGATCTAGGGAGATCTGTTAGTGTCCGCACCTACCGATTAGTCTGATAACAAAATTGGCAACTCCAATGCTGAAATAACCCATTTTATTTGTGGTTTTTGGTATTTTTCCTTGGCCATTTGATCTTGCCTTACCTTTCTCCATTCATATCAATCTTTGAGTCTTCAAGATACCCCGATAGACCCTTTGGGTCCAGATGCCTCTTCAAATTTTGTGTCTTTTTCCAAAAATTTGCTTAGTTACAGACATTCTCGCACTATACTCCACAGTGGTCTACGATAATATACTGAGTTTGCACCCTGCTTTTAGGTCCAGTGTGAGGTTCTCGCACTCTGCTCAAAGCTGGCTTGCGAGAATGACCCATTCTCGCACTGTGTAATACTGTTAGTCTGCGAACCCTCTTTTCAAAATTTTGGATTTGAGTTTTTTTCATTTTCAGCTGCCCAGATCAGTATAGGTGCCTAAAAAGAGCTTCTTGGACCATTGGTTCATGTTTTATTGTCTTTGTTTTTGTACACGAACAGTCTTAGGAAATCAAAGGCTCTTCCTGACACTTTTTCTTGAATTTCGTTTCTTGACTTCTCTCTGCAAAGATATACTCTCTGATTTTGGAATCTGAGTGTGCTTGTTTGGTTAAGAACCAGCGATCGGTTGAAAGTTGATATTCTTTGTCTTTATCATTTTCTCATTATTTGAAATATCACTTTTCTCATGCAATTGAAAAGACTAGTTTGGTTTACTTGTTATTTTTGTTTCCATTGAAAGATTGGTTTGGGTTTTTATCTATTGCTTGTTCATTAGTTTTTGGTTTTCTTCACTCTCACCATCATGGTGTAGGTCCTTTTTCAAAAGTGAACAACGTTGTTCTTTCAAAAGAATTTTCGTCTTCGAAAGTATTGAAAATCAATTGTGGAAATTATTGAAAAAGAAACAATAGAGAATTGTTATTTTTGCGTGATTCATTGCAATTGCATTTTAAAGGAAATTATGTATTATAGTTCAAGTTTGATCCAGAAAAATTCTCTTTCCCTCCCATACATAGGATTCATTGAACGAAAATTTCTATATTTCATTCTTATCCATGCATCGTTGGGTCAGAGTCTCATACAACATCAGTTTCATCTCCACTTCCTTTGAGTAACAACAACCCTTAATAACATTGCGCAATTGTAAAATTTAACTAGTAACTCTTTTCTAGGGCTCTATTACACCAACATTTATCTAGGCTAGCGCTTTGGAATAGGTAGAGAGATACACTCTCCAAAGCACAAAACACACAATAGCATCTTGTGTTAAGGAGTGTCAAATTCCATTTACAACATCTTGTCTTGGGAAACCCTTCTCACACAAGGGTCAAACACAAGGTTGCATTGATATTGACAGGGTTACTCACCCTGCTTTGTTGATATCGGTGTAGAGATTGCACGTATTACAAGGGTCACTTGGAGGTATACCCACAATGATGAGTGGAAGCCTTTTGAGTTGATTTTGGGCTAGATACCCTGCCCTTGTGTGTGGATCAGACTGTCGACTGCCCCCCCAAGATTTATTGTTGTCGGTGGTAACCTTAACGGCCTATATTTCTAGGGTCTTACACAAGGTGACTGTGAAGGGGCAAGTCTTCACGGTACCTAGAATCGACGTTGGCCAAACTCACTTAGGATCCTTGGAGGGTATACCCATGATTATGTGTGGGAGATTGCACCAGGGTGTAAGTCCGTTAAGCAGGTCGTCAATGTAAATTTTCCACCCTAGCCCAACCCCTTCTCATCTCGTTGTTGCGACGTTGGATTTCATCACCAACTAGTGGCTTGGGAATTAGAAGGTCTTGATTGCTTCGTATTGTTTCCTAGATTTTTTTTACTAGTGTGTGTTGTTTGTTTACCAAAGTTGACCATACGATTTTCTTCGTAAGTTTGTCACTCGTTTACAATAGCTCCTCCACATCGTTCATGTAGAATGCAGGGCTTATCTCCAGAGCATCTGGAAGGTTCTCAACCCTTGCCTACAAGTTCACCTGAGGGCTCTCCTCAGCAGAGTGAAGTCCAAGACGTTACCACACCACAAGTGGAACGAACTGACTCTCTAGAACATTTCTAAATTACCAATACTCGAGAGGACTTTCGACTTCACCCCAATTCTGAGCGACCGTTTATGCGACTGAATTCTTCCGGAGACTTAGTTGTTGTGTCTTCTGGATCACCGGTTGGACCCTTTCCAGGCATACAAGGCCAAATCCTTTTTGGTCTACAGGACCTTTTTGGTCCAGGCTCACCTGTGATTTCCAAAATCATCTCACCTATGATTTCCGAAATCTCTAGTCCAGAGACAGTACTGTTTACTACTGCCTATTACTTTCTTGGTACAGACGCCCCACGATCTGACCACATCTTGACCATCCCTATAGAAATGGTCCATCACACAGATACTACGAGTGTTCACACTGGGCTAACCACGGTTAGCCAATCCCCCATCGGCACACTGCTCATGCCTAGTATCACCTCGACACTACCACCCAAATACCGAGCGTTGAATGCTTCCATTTCAACTCCTCCGCAAACTCCATTCGGATCTCTTGGTGGTCCCTCTTCTTCTGGGAACTTTCTTCTTGGTTTTATTCTTACACTCCCTCAATTTCCTTTTGGAGGACCTTCCTCATCCTCCACTGGCAATCTTAATCCTAGTGGAACTATTCCATCCTTCACACCAAATTACTAGATTTTCGTCGGTGGACAATTTCACCAAGGTGGTATGACTCAACCCCCTCTCAGCGGGAAAATCCCAATTGGAAAACTTCCTCCAATTGGAACACCACCTTCGATAGGAGGATCGACCCCACCTTATGGACAAAACATACCTCCATCCTTGGCCCGGTATTGGAATCATCTGATACAACATCCTCCTCAATCGACTGGGGGGCAATAGTTTCTAGTTGCATCCATTATTCCCCCTAATATAGGCCAACCTTATCAGGGTACGCCCAATCCTATTTGGGGTTCGAATGCTCAAACTCACATCCCTGTTCAAGGATAAAATCCCATGAGCTACTATCCTCTCCAACCACCACCGAATCTGCCTGGGTCTTCACATTATATGCAGACTGCTTATGGTCCTACTAGTTTGCCGACGGGGCTTCCTCCCCAAAGCCACCAGTACCCGCAAGTGAATCGACATTTACCCTTCTTGGCCACTTTGGATCTTCCGGATCTGTCAAGGATTTTAAATGATCCAACTCGTCACTCTCCCCAATGGCCTGCTATACCAACCAAGCTACCATCAGACATCCCTAAATTTGATGGAAAAGCGGGAGAGGACCCAAACAATCACATCATGACTTTTCACCTTTGGTGTTCATCCAACTCGTTGATGGATGACTCTATTTGTTTACGTCTTTTTCAATGAACCCTCACAGGTTCTACTGCGAAGTGGTATATAGAATTACCATGCGGTTTCTTCGCTGACTTCAACACCCTAGCTATGGCTTTCCTCACACACAACAAGTTACCAATTCGTTATGAAATGGGGATCGAGATTCTGAGTTCTTTCAAACAAAACAAAGCCACTCATATATTCAATCACATTCATGAGTGGCAACGGAGACGACGTCTCATTAAACTTGAGCTCCCCGATCATTTGCTAGCAGAGTGGTTCACCAAATCATTTATGAACGACATCGGTCGTGACATCACCATGGGTGGAGTGGTCACGGAAGAGCATGCCATAAGTGGTGCTCAATACCTTGACCTCATTTACTCACAAACAAGTACTCTTTACGACTTACTACCTAACTTACATCGTCCTTCCACTTCCGCCACTTCAACTACTCCAGTTGCTTCGCATGCAGCCGACGGTGTGATTGGCACTTTCAAGGCCCAACCACATTCCGCCTCAAGCACCAACCCCAAACCTGCTTCTTCTAATGCTCAAAATGCTTCATCTCCTGCCTCTCCCATTGGCAAGACTTCTAAGGTAAATGCAGTTCAATCTACCCCAGCCAGTAAAAAAAAATCCAAAAAGGGAAGGGGTAAGAATAAGGAGGACAAAAATACTTCTTAAGCAGAGCGAACAAAAACTACACCTATTGACAATCGGGATAAGCGCAAACCTCGATACCCTTGTCTTATCTGTGGTGATGATCACTACACGAAGGATTGTCCATGACGCACTGAGGTCACTAACTTTCTTCAAGGAGCCCCAAAACCACATGCTCCAGCCGTTTTGTCCCAACCCTTCCCGTCTCAACAACAGTCTTAGTTGGTCATTCACGACCAACCTTCATCTTCTACTACATCCTATGTATTGATGTGTACTGGCGATTCAAAGTAGGACGACATTGCACTCACCACTCAAGCCAAAGATTATTCTCCCTCTAAAGAGAAGGTTGATAACTTACCTCCTTCCTTGGTACAACCCTCTCTCGCGACTCCACCTACCAACGGTCCTCTTCATCTCGAACGACCGAGCCTCGACACAGTTCTTCGACCCCCCCCAAAGGGCATCATTCAAAAATCGACTTTCAATCCTCATGCTCGTGCTGCCCAGAACTACATCATTGTTGAAGATCTGGTCCAAGCACCTTCTGCGATGTCATCCCTCGAAGTCCTTCAAAGTTGTCCCACACAATGGAAGGCACTATTGAAAGCTATTGGTGGAATCGACCCGACGGATACGAATTTAATAATTTTTGACTTGGAAGATCATATTCCAAGGTTACCCCCTCAACTCGCATTCCAGATCCAAGTGGTTGTCTCTGACAAAAACATTTGTCCAACCGTTATCGATGAGGGTGCCTCGACGTGTGTCATGTCTCTTACTTGCTGGAAATCCATTGGTTCTCCCTCTTTGAATGAATCCCAGAACACTCTCAAAGCCTTCAATGGCTCTGGTTTTAAGCTCTACGATATCCTTCCTTTATTGTCCATCACGCTAGAAGGAAAAATGATCCAAGTCGAAATGGAAGTCTTCGACGCTCCCCTTGATTACAATCTTCTGCTTGGCCGCAATTGGATCGATTCCATGCGTGCAGTTGTGTCGACCCTTTTTCGAGTAGTACGTTTTCCACATCAAGGAAAGGTAGTCACTATCAACCAATTAGCCTTCTTTAATTACGATACCCATAATGGCAATGTACCGTTCATCACTAAAACCCCACCGAGTTATGAGAACATCAGTGTAAGCCTTCTTAAAGACTCTTCATTAATGGGTACTTTCCCCATTCCACTGCCCGATGTTCCACGCTCATCTGTTGCTTCAATCAACATGATCTCCACATCGATTCATGAAATTCCTGCATCTCACGACCCCTGGATAGTACCTGACCCTGGAGATCATCTTCGTTACAGCAATGAAATGTCATTAAGACCAGTCAAATCTTCCTATCAGGCCATTCAATCGACAACCCCTTCTACCTCCTCTCTTGGTGAGTTATCTCCAGATCCTTTCCATGTCATTTTTCCCACTAATGATATGGTCATGTCTGTCATGGAGGAAACCCCTTGGGACGATGGACATCATCGTTCCATCCTCTTTTTGGAGCAACATACCATTGAGAACTACCAACGGATATCGACTCCATCAACCTTTGTCGTCATCTCAACCATTCCCGAGTCCACACATGATGTGTTTTCTGAAGGGAACTTAAGAAATATCTCGCCCACTATTCCCCTCAACATATCTATTAAACCTGGGATTGTCGAAAATGTCCATATCGGAGCTTCGTGTTCTTCTAACGAAATCGTCACCTACACATCCCTTTTCAAAGAGTTTCGTGACATCTTCACCTAGAGCTACGAAGAAATTCCAGGTATCGACCCCGACATTGTGATACATGAGATCAAGACATACCCCGATGCTAAACCCGTCCAGCAACACCTTCGTCCAATTCACCCATGTAAAACGGCTGCTATCAAGCTCGAAGTTGAGAAACTTCTCAAAGCTGGCTTTGTTTACTCTGTGGCTCTCACTGACTGGGTTTCCAATCTTGTCCCGATCGATAAGAAACAAGGCACAATTCGTGTATGCATTGATTATAGGGATATCAACAAAGCTTGTCCCAAAGACCACTTTCCTACCCCCTTCATCGATCAGATTTTCGACGATTGCGCTGGAAGTGAAATCTTCTCTCTGATGGATGGTTTCTCCAGGTATAATCAAATCAACATTGTTCCCGAGGATCAACATAAGACTGGTTTTATTTGTCCTTGGGGAACTTTTGCCTATCAGAAACTCCCTTTTGGTCTCAAGAACGTTGGTGCCACTTTTCAACGCGCTATGTCTTATGCCTTCCATGATATCAAGCACATCGTTCAACCATATTTGGACGATTTACCCGCTCACTCAATGCACCGAGTCGATCATCCAACCCACCTCCGAGCCATTTTCGTCCACTGTCGGTTCTACCGTATACGTTTGAATCCTCATAAATGTGTTTTATGCGTGGAATCCGACCGACTTCTAGGTTTTATTGTTTTGCGTCAAGGGATCAAGGTGGATCCTTTAAAGGTTGAGGCAATCCTTAATCTCCCTCCTCCTTCTACACTTCGCCAATTACAAAGTTTGTAGGGGAAAGCAAACTTTCTTTGTCGTTTTATCCCAAACTACACCGAGATAACTCGTGGATTTACGCGGCTACTCAAAAAGGGGTCTGAGTTCGTATGGGATACCATCGCCAACAATGCTTTCAAAGCTTTGAAATTGTCCCTAACGCATGCTCCACTTCTCTTTCCCCCCGATTACGGTCGTGATTATTTCCTCTACCTTGCTGCCTCGGATTACACCATTGGTATGGTTCTCATCCAAGAGGATGATGCTAACGACGAACACGTTATCTACTACTTGAGTCGAAGTCTAACGCCTACCGAAATCAAGTATTTACATGTCAAAAAACTGGCCTTGGCAGCCGTCCAAGTCGTCCAACTCTTCTGGCACTATATCCTCTCGCGCAAGACTACAGTGATTTCTAACTGCAAACCTATGCAACACATTCTCACATGTCAATTGCTAGGGGGAAAATACTCCAAATGGATCGTGATACTCTAGGAGTTTGACTTGGAATTCGAACGCACCAAGTCTAAGAAATCCTTAGTGTTTTCTGAGTTGATATGCGACTTTCCCTATTCTGAAATGGAAAATGTAGCAGTTGATTCATTACCCAATGAATCCCTTTTCCTCATCAGCTCTGATGATCTTTGGTATGGCGATATCATCATATATCTCCAAACCCAAAATTTCTGGCCCACTTTGTCTAGTACTGACCGACATCGAATACGATACCAAGCTCGTCAATATATTATCCTCGAGGATACTCTTTATCGTCGGGGGATTGACTCTGTTTTTCGACACTGCCTCACATTCGACGAAGCTGAGAGAGCTCTGAATGACTGCCATTCTAGAGCCTGTGGTGGTCATATGTCTGGGTATGCTACTACCCATAAGATCTTTCGAGCAGGGTATTTTTGGCCTTCTTTATTTAACAACTGCATAATCGTCGTTCAAAAATGCTATGCTTGCCAGACCTATAATAACAAGATACAGTCACATCTCGCTCCTCTTCACCCTGTGGTCTCCATTGGTCCCTTTGTGAAATGGGGCATTTCATGACATGTCACCCCCACTCGGCCGAGGGGCATGGATACATCATTGTAGCCGTAGATTACTTTACGAAATGGGTCGAGGCGATGCCGACATTTGACAACACTAGAAAGACCGCAACATTATTCATTTTTAATCACATCATAGCTCGTTTTGGTGTTCCCCGGGCTATCGTCACTGATCAAGGTAGCCACTTTAGAAACTTCATGATGTCCAGACTTACTGAAAAGTTGGGTCTTCGCCATGAAAACTCAACGCCCTATTACCCACAAGCCAACGGCCAAGTCGAAGCAATTAACAAAGTTCTCATAACTATGCTCCGACGAATGATAGGGATTCACAAAACAAGTTGGCACACAATGTTGTTTTCAAAATTGTGGTCTTACCGGACATCCGTCAAGTCCGCTAATGGGTTTACACCTTTCTGGTTAGTCTATGGTTTGGAAGTCATTCTCTCGATTGAATGCGAGATACCCTCTTTAAAACTAGTTGTTGAACTCCTACAAAACACTTATGCTGAGGAAGAACGTCTATTGTATCTTATGTGATTAGACAAAACTCGACATGATGCTACCCTAGTCATAGAAGCTTAGAAAAAATGTGTCAAGGCATAATACGACAAACATGTGAAGCCTCATGTTTTCTCCGAAGGAGATCTCGTTCTCCTCTATGAACAAGATCGAGATATGCTAGGAGCTAGAAAATTCGAAGCCATGTGGCGAGGTCCTTATATCGTTAGACGAGTGTTGGAAAAATGGGCTTATGAGTTAGTAGATTACGATGGTATCCCTTTGAGTGAACCCAGGAATGGGTTGTACTTGAAGAAGTACTATGCATAAGATCACCTGTGCACGAGTACTTGTATTTTTATTGTATCATACTTCTTGTGTGTTACTGTAGTTTGTTTTTGTCATTATCTGGTCTTTGCCCTTATGTGACATTGTGTTTGACTTCCATATGTCGGATTCTTTGCAACCCTACATTGGCTTCGCTGATGGTGCTAGTTGTAGTACTCAAAACCTTACTTCCGCTGCATGGGCAATTTACGCCCCTACAAACGAACTTGTCTCCTTACGAGGTGTGTGTCTCGGTCGTGCGACCAACAATATTGTAGAGTATAGCGTCGTTATCCAATTGTTGATTGATTCTATCTCACTCGGAATCCGTCATTTGGTTGTGCGACTCGATTCGCAGCTTGTAGTACTACAGTTAAGTAATGTCTATACTATTCGAAGTCCTACTTTGTTACGAGTGTATTTGCGAATTCTCCTCTTGGAACGTTATTTTGATTATATTGAATATCAACATATTCCTAGATGTCTAAATACATTAACTGATGCATTGGCTAACTATGTATTAGACAGACATTTGGATCATTTATAAATCAATCACAACTATTTTCACACAACACAAGATAAATCAGTAGAAGTCGTATGTATATATAACAATCAAAAGAGTTTTTTACAAAAGGTTCTGTCTGAAGACCAAAATGTCAAAATCTGAAGCTCATAGCTTCTACAAAGTGACGTCATGGATGACGTTCACGGTAACACACGACTGCCCGAGCAACCCTACGGAGCAGTCGACCAATGGACTCTGAAACTCCTACTGTATGACGTTGATAACGTCGTGGAACCTCTCCAAGAGGCATGTCTGGAATATCTACTGTCAAACCCTCTAGGTTTTGTTCCACCTCTTCATAATCCTTGGCATCCCATCATGGAACTAGCGCTACCTCTCCTCACCACTGAATGGGAGAAGTACCAGGAGGTCGGTAAGGTCCCACATCTATGTCATCAACAACGAATTTTGTATTTAGTCCTTGGACGAACATATAAAAAACATTTGCATATGATAAAATTCACAAAAACATTTAAACAGAAAAAAATTGTACTTCTTACCAAGTTCCCCCCACTGAGCACCCTCGGGCAGGACCAAGTCCGGATCTCCTCAAAAATCCAACCCGACATAAGCATAATTGTCGACCATCAACATCTGTGGCCGCAACCAGTCGAAGAAGGTATCATGATATTTGATAATTGGTCCCGCTACGTATCAGGCCATGAGCTGACACCATCTCAACATTCTTGGATCTGTGGGATCTAGTAAATCTCACTCAACCTGTAGCCTCAGTAACGGAACCCTCTTGAGAAATATGGACACCAACAAAGGCTTGTACCCAAATTGCTTCAGGTCGCCTCACCTTCATTTGGTCAACTGCCTTTTCATGCTACGAAATATAGCATCTGCCTAGTTAAAAACCCGACGCTCAGTACACTCTATGGCATACTGAAAGTAACTCTGGAGCACCATGTGAGGAGCGGAGCTCCCAACCATACGAGAAATTGTGAACAAAATGGTGCGGAGGGTCAAATCCCGCACTCCCCAAATAGCTACTTTCCCTTTATTCCTCTTTTCCTATGGAACACAGTGTAAGCGACAGTACTCACTCATGGGTAGACCACCACCTCTGCTACCAGTCAGGCTCACATGGTACCCACGTCGTGATAGTCCTGTCAAGAAGTAAATGTCCTCAATATCCAAGGACAATGTGTGGACCCCTACATGAAATACTTGTTGATCGGGATCCCACATATGCACAAGGTACTCTAATAACCTGATTTGGGCCCTCGTGCCTAGGATACGAAATTACTTCAGAAGACCACAGTTTCGCAAAGAGGTAATGGTGGGCAAATGATTTGCAGCAATGGCATTATCTTCTTCGTGCTCCCTTTCGCACCATTCCAGAACCATTGTGATGGCCAAATACCTGCATAAGAAGCACAAGAAGAAGATTAATAACTCTATTTACAAATTGGTATCTTTTCACTGAGCAAATTTTTAAAAAACTTTTACACTTTGAGGTTCTCGCAGATGCCCTTTAGGCACAATGTGAGGTTCTTGCAGGTGCCTTTGGGCTCACCTGTGAGAACGACCCATTCTCGCAGGTCCCGTGTAGCTCACCTACGAGAATGGATGAGCGCCATAATAACCCCCAAAACAAACTCAAAATGGTGGTTTTTGCCAATGAAAATGAAAAATTCAACCATGAAAAAATAGAGGACAAAGAGCCTACCTCACTACCGCTGACAGTTCATCGAATGGATGCTCGTAACTCCCACAATCTGACGCCGAATTTCAAGGGTAAAAGAGGGGTTTTGGGGCTCAAATAGTGGTAAAGTTAAAATGATATGGTAAAAAGAATTTTTACCCCTTTATATCCACTTTTACCATGTTATTGAATTTTTATAATTATTTATTTATTAAAACCTAATCCCTAATGCCCTTTTGAGTACAACTTTTGCAGGCGTAACGGCTTCGATGTTCATGTACAGGGATGCGGGCATATTTTTTCTTCTTCATCGCATGTTTTGTTTGTTTTTTATGGTTTTTGTATAAAACCTCGAGCTGGGTCTTTGTCCATTCTCACGCTCGAAAATACATGAGAACACGATCGAGCATAATTTTATCACTTTTTTGGGCTCAAAAAGGTTATACGAAAAATGAACCCCCCTGAAGTTCTCTTTAAGCTCTTTTAAGACTCTCTAAACATGAAAAGATAGTCGAGAAACCTTTCTATTTTCACGCTCGATAAAGTATTTGAAGAAAGCATCTGCTGGGCGATAATTTATCTCTTTTTCGGACTCATCAGACTATTTTACGAAAAAGGAACTGAGAGAGTTCTCTTTTAAGTGTTTTTCCAGAATCTATAATCATGAAAAACCTTTGAGTTTTCTATCTTTGGACTCATTAAACAAACATCGACGGACCCTTCATGGGACCAAACCACTCCTTCCTAGGGTTCGTTAAACATACTCCGAAGGACTTATCCGAAGGATAATCTTAAATCAACAAGCATATGTTATCCTCCTCAAGCTTGCGTAAAAATAAAGAGGTACTCACCAGAAATGGTGGGGGGGAATTTGGGAAAGGGATATGTTCTCATCTTCATATTGATTGGCAGTAAGTGTCGCTCTTGAAAATGACACCCCCTATTCATTATTTGAAGCCAGTTTGGGAATTCCATTTGTCTCTCATTCGATTTGCTACAAGGTCATACCCTGTGTCGTCTCTGAGTCAATGCTACCAAATCATTGGTCATGTCGTTCATATGTTCAAGAGAATCTCATCTGAAACCTCTATTGAGTCGGCCATATGCAGTTGTCCATTCTCTCTGTGTCGGCTTTCCCTGTGACCAATCCAACTTACATCATACTCTGTTTCACCTTCAAAATCTGTTACTCATTTCATTTCATTGATGGGGGATACATCAAGGCCCTCCTGTGACAATTTTTTTTATATCAAATTTAGCTCATTATCCGGAATCAAGACTTAGAAATTTTTTGGTACCTTGGAACCTACATGCCTCAATGGAAAGTTTCCTCGCTTTCAACAGAGGGTTTACATCATTGACCCCTGATCGAAAGATTTCATCAGATGTTCGACCTCAACTCATTCATTCACATTCGAAGGATTGTACTAGAGTACCTTGGGAGTCATTCACATTAATGGTGATTTCCCTCTCACTTGTTAACAGTTTCATCAATGACCGGTAATCAAGTGGTTTCTACCATGTTCGACTTCAACACATGTAATCACATGGTTAGATTCATACTTTTGGGCGACGGGATTGAAGACCCTGGATATCATCTCTTGGACGAGGTTGCGATGGAATATGTATAATCTGCAACACATAGATCCACTTTGTATGTCTTGTGGCTATGTCGTCTCAATTTGAATTTTCTTGCATAGATCCACAGTGTATTCCTGGTGGCTATGCTATATTTTGACGGCATGGATCCACAGTGTATGATTTGTAGCCATGACCTATGTCTATAATGTCATCCGTCTGTGATCTGAGTATGGGAATGCCTACCTCAGAATTAATATATATGATATTCTGCAGATGCTTGGTTGTTCGCAGGTTTCCGATTAGGTGTGCTCCTAGTTTCCGACACACACATGCAATTTACAAAGTCTTTCGGCTATCACTAAATCCAGCCTCAAACTTTGGGGGGCATTTTGTTACCCATGATTTTGGTCAATCTTGATGGTGTATTGATGATGGTGTACTCAGGCTCCTCATAAGAACTTTCTCCTGAGAAAAGTGACATTCATCTCTTCCCAGAAAACATATTTTTGAAGAGAGTTCACAGGTTGCTAATATCCTAGGGTGCGAGAATGACCCATTCTCACAAGATGCCTTCAGCTAGGGTGCGAACTTCTCACACTGTGCTACATAGCTAGGGTGAGAACTTGTTCTAAAGCTTGTAAAAAGATGAAGTCTCGATGGTTCTAGAAGGGAATATTCTAGAAGAATGGGTTGGCATTCGAATGGTTATCCTTTTACTGGTTTCCCTGATATTGTGGGATCATTCTTATCCAAGTAACCATCTCATTCTCTCCTATATATTAATGGAATTCTCATGGAAAAGGTTAAGCAAGATTCATTGGAGAATTGGTGAAAGAATTGTGTGAAGGACTTAGCTTGAACAGGAGCTTGGAGACTCTAGCAAGTCTATAAAGAGGATTTGGATCTTCCTCATACAAGGATCGAGCAAGTGTGTGTGTTGCAGCTAAGAGCCACCGAAAGGAAGCTTGCGACATCAAGGCGATCAGGTTGTATCTTCTACTTTTGATTAATATGATACAACGGCATGTCCTTTTCCCATAAATTCATTCTCACTTTATTGTGTAATTCCTTGATCATACACATAAGTTGACAGTTGAATATATTTTTCTACATTCACTTTGGTTGGAATGTGTCTTGGTCTTGACCTCATGAGAGCACCGGAGCGAAGCGGGAGCAACAAAGACCCTAGGAAGTGATACAAAGGTATGTTACTTGTTCCTCCCTACTAGCTAATTCAATGATCAAAGCTTAGGGAAAGAGTCATGTCCTGTCCTGTTTTGTTCTAGATCCAGGTGGATCTAGGGAGATCTGTTAGTGTTTTTCACCTACCGATTAGTTCGATAACAAAATTGGCAACTCCAATGCTGAAATAACCCATTTTATTTGTGGTTTTTGGTATTTTTCCTTAGCCATTTTCTCTTTCCTTACCAGTATCCATTCATATAAATCTCTAAGTCTTCAAGATACCCTAATAGACCCTCTGGGTCCAGAGGCCTCTTCAAATTTTGTGTCTTTTTCCAAAAATTTGCTTAGTTACAGACATTCTCGAACTGCACTCCACAGTGGCCTATGAGAATATACTGAGTTTGCACCCTGCTTTTAGGTCCAGTGTGAGGTTCTCGCACTCTGCTCAAAGTTGGCCTGCGAGAATGACCTATTCTCGCACTGTGTAATACTGTTAGCCTGCGAACCCTCTTTTCAAAATTTTGGATTTGAGTTTTTTGCATTTTCAGCTGCCCATATCAGTATAGGTTCCTAAAAAGAGCTTCTTGGACCATTGGTTGATGTTTTCTTGTCTTCGTTTTTGTACACGAACAGTTTTAGGAAATCAAAGGCTCTTCCTATCACTTTTTCTTGACTTTCGTTTCTTGACTTCTCTCTGCAAAGATATACTCTCTGATTTTTGAATCTGAGTGTGCTTGTTTGGTTAAGAACCAGCGATCAGTTGAAAGTTGAGCTTCTTTGTCTTTATCATTTGCTCATTATTTGAAAGATCACTTTTCTCATGCAATTGAAAAGACTAGTTTGGTTTGCTTGTTATTTTTGTTTCCATTGAAAGATTGGTTTGGATTTTTATCTATTGCTTGTTCACTAGTTTTTGGTTTTATTCACTCTCACCATCATGGTGTAGGTCCTTTTTTAAAAGTGAACAACGTTGTTCTTTCAAAACCATTTTCGTCTTCGAAAGTATTGAAAATCAATTGTGGAAATTATTGAAAAAGAAACAATAGAGAATTGTTATTTTTGCGTGATTCATTGCAATTACATTTTAAAGGTAATTGTGTATTGTAGTTCAAGTTTGATCCGGAAAACTTCTCTTTCCCTCCCGTACATAGGATTCATTGAACGAAAATTGTTGTATTTCATTCTTATCCATGCATCATTAGGTCAGAGTCTCATACAACATCAGTTTCATCTTCGCTTCCTTTGAGTAACAACAGCCCTTAATAACATTGCACAATTGTAAAATTTAACTAGTAACTCTTTTCTAGGGCTCTATTACACCAACATTTAGCTAGGATAGCGCTTTGGAATAGGTAGAGAGATACACTCTCCAAAGAACAAAACACACAATAGCATCTTGTGTTAAGGAGTGTCAAATTCCATTTACAACATCTTGTCCTGGGAAACCCTTCTCACACAAGGGTCAAACACGAGGTCGCATTGATATTGACAGTGTTACTCACCCTGCTTTGTTTATATCGGTGTAGAGATTGCACGTATTACAGGGGTCACTTGGAGGTATACCCACAATGATGAGCGGAATCCTTTTGAGTTGATTTCGGGCTAGATACCCTGCCCTTGCGTGTGGATCGGACTGTCGACTATCTCCCCAGGATTTATTGTTGTCGGTGGTAACCTTAGCGGCCAATATTTCTAGGGTCTTACACAAGGTGAATATGAAGGGGCAAGACTTCACGGTACCTGGAATCGACATTGGCCAAACTCACTCAGGCTCCTTAGAGGGTATACCCATGATTATGTGTAGGATCTTGCACCAGGGTGTAAGTCCATTAAGCAGGTCGTCAGCGTAAATTTTCCACCCTAGCCTAGCCCCTTCTCGTCTCGTTGTTGCGACGTTGTATTTCATCACCAACTAGTGGCTTCGGAATTAGAAGGTCTTGATTGCTTGGTATTATTTCCTAGATTTTTTTTACTAGTGCATGTTGTTTGTTTACCAAAGTTGACCATACGATTTTCTTCGTAAGTTTGTCACTTGTTTACAATAGCTCCTCCATGTTGTTCATGTAGAATGCAGGGTTTATCTCCAGAGCATCTGGAAGGTTCTCAACCCTTGCCTACAAGTTCACCTGAGGGCTCTCCTCGGTAGAGTGAAGTCAAAGAAATTACCACACTGCAAGTGGAATGAACAGACTCTCTAGAACATTTCCGAATTACCAATACTCGAGAGGACTTTTGACTTCACCACAATTCTGAGCGACTGTTTACGCGACTGAATTCTTCCGGAGACTTAGTTGTTGTGTCTTCTGGATCACCGGTTGGACCCTTTCCAGGCATAGAAGGCCAAGATCCTTTTTGGTCTACGGGCGTTTTTCGACAGGACCTTTTTGGTCCAGTCTCACCTGTGATTTCCGAAATCATCTCACCTGTGATTTCTGAAATCTCTAGTCCGGAGACAATACCATTTACTACAGCCTATTACTTTATTGGTACGGACACCCCGCGATCTGACCACATCTTGACCATCCTTATCAAAATGGCCCATCACACAGATACTACGAGTCTTCACACCAGGCTTACCGCGGTTATCCAAGCCCCCATCGGCACACCACTCACGCCCAATATCACCCCGACACTACCACCCAGATACTGAGTGTTGAATGCTTCCATTTAAACTCCTCCGCAAACTCTATCCGGCTCTCCTAGTGGTCCCTCTTCTTCTGGGCACTTTCTTCCCTGTTTTATTCTGACACTCCCTCAATTTCCTTTTGGAGGACCTTCCTCATCCTCCACTGACAGTCTTAATCCTAGTGGCACTATTTCATCCTTCACACCAAATTACTAGATTCCCATCGGTGGACAAATTCACCAAGGTGGTATGACTCAACCCCCTCTCAGCGGGCAAATCCCAATTGGAACACTTCCTCCAATTGGAACACCACCTTTGGTAGGAGGACCGACCCCACCTTATTGAAAAAGCATACCTCTGTCCTTGGCCCAGTATTGGAATCATTTGATACAACATCCTCCTCAATCGACTGGGGGGGCAACAGTTTCCATCTGCATCCATTATTCCCCCTAATATAGGCCAACCTTATCCAGGTACGTCCAATCCTATTTGGGGTTCGAATGCTCAAACTCATGTCCCTGTTCAAGGATACAATCCCATGAGCTACTATCCTCTCCAACCACCACTGCATCTACCTGGGTCTTCACATTATATGCAGACTACTTATGGTCCTACTAGTTAGCCGACGCGGCTTCCTCCCCAAAGCCACCAGTACCCGCAGGTGAATCGACAGTTACCCTTCTTGGCCACTTTGGATCTTCCGTATCTATCAAGGATTTTAAATGATCCAATTCGTCACTCTCCCCAATGGCCTGCTATACCAGCCAAGCTACCATCAGACATCCCTAAATTCGATGGAAAAGTGGGAGAGGACCCGAACAATCACGTCATGAATTTTCACCTTTGGTGTTCATCCAACTCATTGATGGATTACTCTATTCGTTTACGTATTTTTCAACGAACCCTCACAGGTTCTGCTGCGAAGTGGTATATAGAATTACCACGCATTTTCTTCATTGACTTCAACACCCTAGCTATGGATTTCCTCACACACTACCAGTTACCGATTCGTTATGAAACGGGGACCGAGATTCTGAGTTCTTTCAAACAAAACAAAGCCACTCATATATCCGATCACATTCATGAGTAGCGATGGAGACGACGTCTCATTAAACTCGATCTCCCCGATCAGTTGCTGGTAGAGTGGTTCACCAAATCATTTGTGAATGGCATCGGTCGTGAAATCGCCATGGGTGGAGTGGTCATGGAAGAGCAGGCCATAAGTCGTGCTCAATACCTTGACCTCGTTTACTCACAAACGGGTACTCTTTACAACTTACTACCTGACTTACCTTGTCCTTCCACTTCCGCCACTTCAACTAATCTAGCTTCTTCGCACGTAGACGATGGTGTGATTGGCACTTTCCAGGCCCAACCACATTCTGCCTCAAGCACCAACCCCAAACCTGCTTCTTCTAATGTTCAAAATGCTTCGTCTCCTGCCCCTCCCACCGGCAAGACTTCTAAGGTAAATTCAATTCAATCTACCCCAGCCAGCAAAAACAAATCCAAAAAGGGAAGGGGTAAGAATAAGGAGGACAAAAATACTTCTCAAGTAGAGAGAACCAAAACTACACCTGTTGACGATCGGGATAAGTACAAACCTCGATACCCTTGTCTTATCTGTGGTGATGATCACTACATGAAGGATTGTCCATGACACGCCAAGATCACTAAGTTCCTTCAAGGAGCCCCAAAACCACCTGCTCCGGTCATTTTGTCCCAACCCTTCCCGTCTCAACAACAGGCTCAGTTGGTCATTCATGACCAACCTTCATCTTCTACTACATCCTATGTATTTATGTGTACTAGCGATTCAAAGTAGAACAGCATTGCACTCACCACTCAAGCCAAAGATTATTCTCCCTCTAAAGAGAAGGTTGATGACTTACCTCCTTCCTTGGTACAACCCTCTCTCGCGACTCCACCTACCAACGGTCCTCTTCATCTCGAACAATCGAGACTCGACACAGTTCTTCGACCCCCCGCAAAGGGCGTCGTTCAGAAATCGGCTTTCAATCCTCATGCTCGTGCTGCCCAGAACTACAACATTGTTGAAGATCTGGCCCAAGCACCTTCTACGATGTCATCCCTCGAAGTCCTTCAAAGTTGTCCCACACAACGGAAGGCACTGTTGAAAGCTATTGGTGGAATCGACCCGACAGATACGAATTTAATAATTTTTGACTTGGAAGATCATATTCCAAGGTTACCCCCTCAACTCGCGTTCCAGATCCAAGTGTTTGTCTCTGACAAAAGCATTTGCCGAACCGTTATCGATGAGGGTGCCTCGAAGAGTTTCATGTCTCTTACTTGCTGGAAAGCCATTGGTTGTCCCTCTTTGAATGAATCCCAAAACACTCTCAAAGCCTTCAATGGCTCTAGTTTTAAGCCCTACCGTGTCCTTCCTTCATTGTCCATCACGCTAGAAGGAAAAATGGTCCAAGCCGAAGTGGAAGTCTTCGACGCTCCCCTTGATTACAATCTTCTTCTTGGCCGCAGCTGGATCGATTCCATGCACGCAGTTGTGTCGACCCTTTTTCGAGCAGTACATTTCCCACATCAAGGGAAGGTAGTCACTGTCGACCAATTAGCCTTCTTTAATTCCGATACCTGTAATGGCAATGTACCATTCATCACTAAAACCCCACCGAGTTATGAGAACGTCGGTGTAGGCCTTCTTAAAGACTCTTCATTAAAGGGTACTTTCCCCATTCCACCACCCGATGTTCCACGCTCATCTGTTGCTTCAATCAACATGATCTCCACCTTGATTCATGAAATTCCTACATCTCACGACCCCTGGATAGTACCTAACCCTCGAGATCATCTTCGTTACGGCAATGAAATGTCGTTAAGTCCGGTCGAATCCGCCTATCAGGTCATTCAATCGACAACCCCTTCTACCTCCTCTCTTGGTGAGTTATCTTTAGATCCTTTCCGTGTCATTTTTCCCACTGACGATATGGTCATGTCTGTCATAGAGGACACCCTTTGGGATGATGGACATCATCGTTCCATCCTCTTTCTGGAGAAACATACCATTGATAACTACCAATGGATATCGACTCTGTCAACCGTTATCGTCATCTCAATTGTTCCTGAGTCCACACACGATGAGTTTTCTGAAGGGAACTTAAGCAATATCTCGCCCACTATTCCCCTCAACATATCCGTTAAACCTGGGATTGTCAAAAATGTCCATATCGGAGCTTTGTGTTCTTCTGACGAAATCATCACCTACACATCCCTTTTCAAAGAGTTTCGTGACATATTCTCCTGGAGCAACGAAGAAATGCCAGGTATCGACCCCAACATTGTGATACATCATATCAAGACATACCCCGACGCTAAACCCATCTGCCAACACCTTCGTCCAGTTCACCCACGTAAAGCGGCTGCTATCAAGCTCAAAGTTGAGAAACTTCTCAAAGCTGGCTTTAATTACCTGGTGGCTCTCACTGAATGGGTTTCCAATCTTATCCCAATCGACAAGAAACAAGGCACAATTCATGTATGCATTGATTATAGGGATATCAACAAATCTTGTCCCAAAGACAACTTTCCTAACCCTATCATCGATCAGATTGTCGATGATTGCGCCGGAAGTGAAATCTTCTCTCTGATGGATGGTTTCTCCGGGTATAATCAAATCAACATTGTTCCCGAGGATCAACATAAGACTGCTTTTATTTGTCCTTGGGGCACTTTTTCCTATCGAAAACTCCCTTTTGGTCTCAAGAATGTTGGCGCCACTTTTCAACGCGCTATGTCTTATGCCTTCCATGATATCAAGCACATCGTTCAACCATATTTGGACGATTTACCCTCTCACTCAATGCGCCGAGTCGATCATCCAACCCACCTCCAAGCCATTTTCGTCTGCTGTCGGTTCTACCGTATACGTTTGAATCCTCATAAATGTGTTTTATGCGTGGAATCCAGCCGACTTCTAGGTTTTATTGTTTCGCATCAAGGGATCAGGGTGGATCCTTTAAAGGTTGAGGAAATCCTTAATCTCCCTCCTCCTTCTACACTTCGCCAGTTACAAAGTTTGCAGGGGAAAGCAAACTTTCTTCGTCGTTTTATCCCAAATTACGCCAAGATAACTCGTGGATTTACGCGTCTACTCAAAAAGGGGTCTGAGTTCGTATGGGATACCATCACCAACAATGCTTTCGAAGCTTTGAAATTGTCCCTAACGCGTGCTTCGCTTCTCTTTCCCCCCGATTACGGTCGCGATTATTTCCTCTACCTTGCTGCCTTGGATTACACCATTGGTATGGTTCTCGTCCAAGAGGATGATGCTAACGATGAACATGTTATCTACTACTTGAGTCAAAGTATAATGCCTACCGAAATCAATTATTTACATGTCGAAAAATTGGCCTTGGCAGCCGTCCAAGCCGTCCAACGCTTCCGACACTATATCCTCTCGCGCAAGACTACAGTGATTTCTAACTGCAACCCTATGCAACACATTCTCACACGTCAATTGCTAGGGGGAAAATACTCCAAATGGATCATGATACTCTAGGAGTTTGACTTGGAATTCGAACGCGCCAAGTCTAAGAAATCCTTAGTGTTTGCTGAGTTGATATGCGACTATCCCTATTCTGAAACGGAAAATGTAGCAGTTGATTCATTACCCAATGAATCCCTTTTCCTCATCAGCTCTGATGATCTTTGGTATGGCAATATCATCATATATCTCCAAACCCAGACTTTCCGGCCCACTTTGTCTAGTACTGACCGACGTCGAATACGATACCAAGCTCGTCAATATATTATCCTCGGGGATACTCTTTATCGTCGGGGGATTGACTCTATTTTTCGACGCTGCCTCACATTCGACGAAGCCGGAGAGCTCTGAATGAATACCATTCTAGAGCCTGTGGTGGTCATATGTCTGGGTATGCTACTGCCCAAAAGATCTTACAAGCAAGGTATTTTTTGCCTTATTTATTTAATGAATACATAATCGTCGTTCAAAAATGCCATTCTTGCCAGACCTATAATAACAAGATACGGTCACATCCCGCTCCTCTTCACCCTGTGGTCTATGTTTGTCCCTTTGCAAAATGGGGCATCGATTTCATGACATGTCACCCCCACTTGGTCAGGGGGCATGGATACATCATTGTAGCCGTAGATTACTTTACGAAATGGGCCGAGGCGATGCCGACATTTGAAAACACTGGAAAGACTGCAGCATTATTCATTTTTAATCACATCATAGCTCGTTTTGGTGTTCCCCAGGCTATCGTCACTGATCACGGTAGCCACTTTAGAAACTTCATGATGTCCAGACTTACTGAAGAGTTGGGTCTTCGCCATGAAAACTCAACGCCCTATTACCCACAAGCCAACGGCCAAGTCGAAGCAATTAACAAAGTTCTCATAACTATGCTCCGACGAATGATAGGGATTCACAAAACAAGTTGGAGCACAATGTTGTTTTCATCATTGTGGTCTTACCAGACATCCGTCAATTCCGCTACTGGGTTTACACCTTTCCATTTAGTCTATGGTTTGGAAGCCATTCTCCCGATTGAATGCGAGATACCCTCTTTAAAACTAGTTGTTGAACTCCTACCAAACACTTCTGCTGAGGAAGAACGTCTATTGTATCTTATGCGATTAGACGAAACTCGACATGATGCTACCCTAGTCATAGAAGCTCAGAAAAAACGTGTCAAGGCCCAATACGATAAACATGTCAAGCCTCGCGTTTTCTCCAAAGGAGATCTCGTTTTGCTCTATGAACAAGATCGAGATATGCTAGGAGTTGGAAATTTTGAAGCCATGTGGGGAGGTCCTTATATCGTTAGACGAGTGTTGAAAAAAGGGTCTTATGAGTTAGTAGATTATGATGGTATCCCTTTAAGTGAACCCAGGAATGGGTTGTACTTGAAGAAGTACTATGCATAAGATCACCTGTGCACGAGTACTTGTATTTTTATTGTATCATACTTCTTGTTTGTTACTGTAGTTTTCTTTTGTCGTTATCTGGTCTCTTCCCGTATCTGACATTGTGCTTGACTTCCAGATGTCGGAGTCTTTGCTACCCTACATTGGCTTCGCTGATGGTGCTAGCCGTAGTACTCAGAACCTTGCTTCCACTGCATGGGAAATTCACGCCCCTACAAATGAACTTGTCTCCTTACGAGGTGTGTGTCTCGGCCGTGCGACCAACAATATTGCAAAGTATAGCGTCGTTATCGAATTGTTGATTGATGTTATCTCACTCAGAATTCGTCATTTGGTTGTGCGACTCGATTCGCAGCTTGTAGTACTACAGTTAAGTAATGTCTATACTATTCGAAGTCCTACTTTGTTATGAGTGTATTTTTGAATTCGCCTCTTGGAACGTTATTTTGATTATATTGAATATCAACATATTCCTAGATGTCTAAATACATTAACTGATGCATTGGCTAACTATGTATTAGACAGACATTTGGATCATTTATAAATCAATCACATCAATTGTCACACAACACAAGATAAACCGGTAGAAGCCGTATGTATATATAACGATCGAAAGAGTTTTTTACAAAAGGTTCTGTCCGAAGACCAAAATGTCAAAATTTGAAGCTCATAGCTTCTACAAAGTGACGTCATGGATGACGTTCACAGTAACACATGACTTCTCGGGAAACCCTACGGAGCAGTCGACCAATGGACTCTGACACTCCTACTGTATGACGCTGATAACGTCATGGAACCTCTCCAAGAGGCATGTCTAGAATATATGTTGTCAAACCCTCTAGGTTTTGTTCCACCGCTTCATAATCTTCAGCATCCCATCATGGCACTGGCGCCACCTCTCCTCACTGTTGAATGGGAGAAGTACCAGGAGGTCGGTAAGGTCCCACATTTGTGTCATCAACAATGAATTTTGTATTTAGTCCTTGGAAGAACATGTAAAAAACATTTTCATATGATAAAATTCACAAAAACATTTAAACAGAAAAAATGTGTACTTCTTACCAAGTTCCCCCCACTGAGCACCCTGGGGTAGGACCAAGTCCGGATCTCCTCGAAAATCCAACCCGGCATAAGCATAATCATCGACCATCAACATTTGTGGCCGCAACCAGTCGAAGAAGGTATCATCATATTTGATAATTGGTCCCGCTACGTGTCGGGCCATGAGCTGACACCATCTCAAAATTCTTGGTTCTGTGGGAGCCGATAAATCTCACTCAACCTGTAGCCTCAGTAACGGAACCCTCTCGAGAAAGAAGGACACAAAAAAATACCCGTACCTGAATTTCTTCAGGTCGCCTCACCTGCATTTGGTCAACCGCCTTTTCATGCTATGAAGCACAGCATCTGCCCAGTTAAAAACCCAAGGCTCAGTACACCCTATGGCATATTGAAAGTAACTCTGGAGTGCCATGTGAGGAGAGGAGCTCCCATCCATGCGAGTAATGGTGAACAAAATAGAGCGGAGGGTCAAATATCGCACTCCCCAAATAGCTACTTTCCCTTTCTTCCTCTCTGCCTCTGGAACACAGTGTAAGCAACACTACTCACTCATGGGTAGACCACCACCTCTACTACCAATCAGGCTCACGTGGTACCCACGTCGTGACAGTCCTGTCAAGAAGTAAATGTCCTCAATATCCAAGGACAATGTGTGGACCCCTACATGAAATACTTGTTGATCGGGATCCCACATATGCACAAGGTACTCCAATAACCTGATTTGGGCCCTCATGCCCGGGATACGAAAGTACTTCAGAAGACCATAGTTTCGTAAAGTGGCAATGGTGGGCGGATGATTTCCAGCAATGGCATTATCTTCTTCATTCTCCCTTTCACACCATTCAAGAACCATTGTGATGGACAAATACCTGCATAAGAAGCACAAGAAGAAGATTAATAACTCTATTTACAAATTGGTATCTTTTCATTGAGCAAATTTTTAAAAAACTTTTACACTTTGTGGTTCTCGCAGGTGCCCTTTAGGCACAGTGCGAGGTTCTTGCAGGCGCCTTTAGGCTCACCTGCGAGAATGACCCATTCTCGCAGGTCCCATGTAGCTCACCTGCGAGAATGGCTGAGCGCCATAATAACCCCCAAAACAAACTCAAAATGGTGGTTTTTGCCAATGAAAATGAAAAATTAAACCATGGAAAAGTAGAGGACAAAGAGCCTACCTCACTACCATTGACAGTTCGTCGAATGGATGCTCGTAACTCCCACAATCTGACGCCGAATTTCAAGGGTAAAAGAGGGGTTTTTGGGCTCAAATAGTGGTAAAGTTAAAATGATATGGTAAAAAGAGTTTTTACCCCTTTATATCCACTTTTACCATGTTATTGAATTTTTATAATTATTTATTTATTAAAACCTAATCCCTAATGCCCTTTTGAGTACAACTTTTGTAGGCGTAACGACTTTGATGTTCATGTACAAGGATGTGGGCATATTTTTTCTTCTTCATCGCATGTTTTGTTTGTTTTTTATGGTTTTTGTATAAAACCTCGAGCTGGGTCTTTGTCTATTCTCATGCTCGAAAATACATGAGAACGCAATCGAGCATACTTTTATC
The DNA here is from genome assembly GCA_009831015.1 of Picea engelmannii. NCBI lineage: Eukaryota > Viridiplantae > Streptophyta > Pinopsida > Pinales > Pinaceae > Picea > Picea engelmannii. Next base: position 1,886,320 of record ML776697.1, read on the forward strand.
ACTTTTTCAGTCTCAACAAGGTTATACGGAAAAGGAACACCCTTGGAGTTCTCTTTAATCTCTTTTCAGACTCTCTAAACATGAAAAGATAGTCGAGCGACCTTGCTATTTTCACGCTCGATAAAGTGTTTGAAGAAAGCGTCTGGTGGGCGATAATTTATCTCTTTTTCGGATTCATCAGACTATTTTACGAAAAAGGAACTGAGAGAGTTCTCTTTTAAGTGTTTTTCCAGACTCTATAATCATGAAAAACCTTCGAGTTTTCTATATTTGGAACCGTTAAACAAACATCGACAGACCCTTCATGGGACTGAACCACTCCTTCCTAGGGTTCATTAAACATACTCTGAAGGACTTATCCGAAGGATAAGATTATATCAACAAGCATATGTTATCCTCCTCAAGCTTGCGTAAAAATAAAGAGATACTCGCCAAAAATGGTGGGGGAAATTTTGGTAAAGGGATATGTTCTCATCTTCATATTGATTGGCAGTAAGTGTCTCTCTTGAACATGACACCCCCTATTCATTATTTGAAGCCAGTTTGGGAATTCCATTTGTCTCTCATTCGATTTTCTACAAGGTCATACCATGTGTCGTCTCTGAGTCAATGTTGCCAAATCATTGGTCGTGTCGTTCATATGTTCAAGAGAAGTTCATCTGAAACCTCTATTGATTCGTCCATCTGCAGTTGTCCATTCTCTCGGTGTTGGCTTTCCCTGTGTCCAGTACAACTTACATCATACTCTGTTTCACCTTCAAAATCTGTTACTCATTTTGTGTCATTGATGGGGGATACATCAAGGCCCTCCTGGGACGAGTTTTGTTCCATCGACTTTAGCTCATTATCCAGAATCAAGACTTAGAAATTTTTTGGTACCTTGGAACCTGCATGCCTCAATGGCAGGTTTCCTCGCTTTCGACAGAGGGTTTACATCATTGACCCCTGGTCGAAAGATTCCTTTGGATGTTCGACCTCAACTCATTCATTCACATTCGAAGGATTGTACTAGTGTACCTTGGGAGTCATTGACATTAATGGTGATTTCCCTCGCACTTGTTAACGGTTTCATCAATGACCGGTAATCAAGTGGTTTCTACCATGTTTGAGTTCAACACATGTAATCACATGGTTAGATTCGTACTTTTGGGTGACGGGATTGAAGACCCTGGATATCATCTCTTGGTCCAGGTTGTGATGGAATATGTATAATTTGCGACACATTGATCCACTTTGTATGTCTCGTGGCTATGTCGTCTTAATTTGAATTTTCTCACATAGATCCACAGTGTATTCCTGGTGGCTATGCTATATTTTGACGGCATGGATCCATAGTGTATGATTGGTGGCCATGACCTATGTCTATAATGTCATCCATATGTGATCTGAGTATGGGAATCCTATCTCAGAATTAATATATATGATATTCTTCATATACTTGGTTGTTTGCAGGTTTCCGATTAGGTGTGCTCCTGGTTTCCGACACACACATGCAGTTTACAAAGTATTTCGGTTGTCACTGATTCTGGCCTCATACTTTGGGGGGCATTCTGTTACCCATGATTTTGGTCAATCTTGATGGTGTATTGATGATGGTGTACTCAGGCTCCTCATAACTTTCTCCTGAGAAAAGTGGCATTCATCTCTTCCCAGAAAACATATTTTTGAAGAGAGTTCACAGGTTGCTAATATCCTAGGGTGGGAGAATGACCCATTCTTGCAGGCTGCCTTAAGCTAGGGTGCAAACTTCTCGCACTGTGCTACATAGCTAGGGTGCGAACTTGTTCTAAAGCTTGGAAAAAGATGAAGTCTCGATGGTTCTAGAAGGGAATCTTCTAGAAGAATGGGTTGGCATTCGAATGGTTATCCTTTTACTGGTTTCCCTAATATTGTGGGATCATTCTTATCCAAGTAACCATCTCATTCTCTCCTATATATTAATGGAATTCTCATGGAAAAGGTTAAGTAAGATTCATTGGAGAATTGGTGAAAGAATTGAGTGAAGGACTTAGCTTGAACAGGAGCTTGGAGACTCTAGCAAGTCTATCAAGAGGAATTGGATCTTCTTCATACAAGGATCAAGTAAGTGTGTGTGTTGGAGCCAAGAGCCACTGAAAGGAAGATTGAGACATCAAGGCGATCAGGTTGTATCTTCTACTTTCGATTAATATGATACAGCGGCATGTCCTTTTCCCATAAAGTCATTCTCACTTTATTGTGTAATTCCTTGATCAGACACATAATTTGACAGTTGAATATATTTTGCTATCTTCACTTTGGTTGGTTTGTGTTGTCTTTGTCTTGACCTCATGAGAGCACCGGAGTGAAGCGAGAGCAACAGAGACCCTAGGAAGCGATACAAAGGTATTTCATTTGTTCCTCCCTACTAGCTAATTCAATGATCAAAACTTAGGGAAAGAGTCATGTCCTATCCTGTTTTGTTCTAGATCCAGGTGGATCTAGGGAGATCTGTTAGTGTCCACACCTACCGATTAGTCCGATAACAGTCACTCCTCCCATTGCATTGGGAATCATCGATTCACAAAAGCACCTCTGGGTTGGGCCCACGATCCTAGCGCCTAGTGTCGAGGTAGTAAGGCTAGAAAGTGGGGGTTAGTTGAATTCAAGCGCTTGTTGAGCGGCGAGCGATCATGGTCATTCAATAAAATGAGATCTGGACCATCGATCCCTGTGGATAGGTGGCAATCATTTGAACATGTCGCAGGATCTGGTGTCGGTGATTTCAAAAGCAAAGAAATGAGAATTCTCGGTAGGAGAAGTCTTGAAATTCCTTTGAAGATAGGCGCAGGATCATGGCCCTGGGTTATATTAAGGGTGGAGATAGAAGAAAAGGAGGCTAGTCTCCGAGCCTTAGAGAGCATGCACGTGGTCGTCTCTTATGCCTATAGTCTTGACCACTCTCTGAGGAAGAAAGCAGTTAATGAATATTGAGATGGTGGTTGAAACCCCGGCTCAATCCATAAATGGAAGGTGTGGAAGGTCTGGAGCAGTCAGCCCGTGGTGACCCTGTGTGCAGGTCCCCTTGCAAGAGCCATGTCAATCTGATGTTCTCGTTAGACAAGAAGAGCCTGTGCACACTAACTTGGAATTTAATGGCTCGAAAACTCTCATGTTGTCAGTGGCGAGCTTCTTTGAGTATATATACTCATTTTTTATTTTTTTGTAAGGGTCGAGGGTTGAGCTAGGCTCTTGTATTGTAAAGTTTTGATGAAGCACTAGTTTCTCTGGTTATGTATCTGTATTTGAGACTTCTTGTTTAATGAAAGACAACTTATTTTCATATATTTGTAAACAGTTGTGTTAAAACACTCGGAATTGGAGGATCCAGTCAAGGGTATTTGTGTTGTTGTGATGTATGTTTGATCATAGCAATATTATCAACAATTTTAGGCAGTTTCCTGTGTTATTTTCTCCCTCTTACACTGAGTAGTTCAGAATTGGAGGATCCAGTCGAGCTGTTACAGTAGCATTGTGAAGTAGGTTTGATCACTGTGTTGTTGTGACCGTGTCATCTTGGCACATTTCATTTTCTTGTTTTTCTTCTTCAAGCTACTGGAAGGCCTGATGCCCATAGCAATCTTCTCCACCACTCTCACCAGGTCTTCCCTCTGCTCATTTTAAACTCAATTTCCTGGATGAAGTTAGATCAAGACCTCACCTACTCATGCATGCCTAGCCTAGTTTTCTGAGTTAAAGCGATATTCTCCTGGGTCTACGCCCATTCGACCACCCCAATTTATCATCATGACATATAAAACTAATGGGTATCAGGATTACCTCTGTCGCAATCCAGAGGTGACTTCTGGTGCTAACATTTATGGCGTCGTTGTCGAGGACGAAGTTGAATATTTTCCCCGGGATTGAACGACATTGAGCCTCTGATCCTGAAGGTGCATCAAGATTCAGAGCCCTGCAAGATTGCTACTGTGCACCTGGAGACTCCATTGTGACAACTCCACTGTGGTGAATCTACTGTTTCAGTTATGGCTTCCAAAGGCAGGCACATGCGGTCTACCCCAAAGATTCCTTTGGCAACACCTGAATTCGATCTAGAGAAACTTATCAGAAACGTAAAGGCCCTGCAAGAAGGAGATTCTACTGTTAAACCAAGTATTTTTTATGATTTTCTCCTTAGTCCTCTAGAATCTCCTATATTTTCTTCTCCTTTTCCTATCATACTGTTCTCAAGAGTTTCTCGAACTTTGAATTTTGGGAGTGTTCCTGTTGAGTTTTCCCCTCATGATATGGGATTGGAGGGACAAATCCTCATCACTCCTCTCTCCCTTGAGGTTGTACTGTGGTTTAGACCCAGAACCTCAGCAGCTTTTCCCACCCCGGGCTTTACCACCCCTCCTCCTATTGTTTCTATTGTTGATGAGCGAAGAGAAACCTTCGTTCCCTTAAACTCGTTATCCTCCTCCTCAGATCCTCTGTTGTTTCCTTTTCCTCCTGCAAGCTCAGTTCCATTTTCTCCTGCCCATAATCCATCTCCTCCTGGTTATCCTCTTATTCACACTCCAATGGCAGAAGCTAATCCTCCCAGAAACAAAATGGATGCTATAATAGCTACCTGATATGATCCTCTCATTTTACCTCAGCCTCTAAATTCCCTCCCTACTGGAGACTACCTGAAATACATGCCCAAGTTCACTAGAGAAGAAGACGTAACTACAGAAGAGCACATGGCTTCCTTCTACAGTTATGCAGATAATCTGAATATTGAAAATGAAAATGTTTGTATGAGAGTCTTTGTCCAGAGCCTTGATGGTGAGGTTAGGAAATTGTTTAGGGAACTGACCCCTAGATCTATTGCTAGGATTGAAGCTCTAGATAATGCCTTCTTGAGATAGTGGGGAGATAAAAAATATTTCATGTATTACATGACAGAGTTTGGGTCCTTGAAGAGGAAGGAAGGAGAGTATGTCTCTGACTTCTCCAAAAGATTCAATAAAATGTATAATAAGATCCCTGTTGAGATAAAGCCCTCAAAAGCCTCTGCCAAAATCACTTATGCTAGTGCTTTTGACCCTGATTTCTACCTCTTTCTCAGATAAAGAAGGGCTACCTCCTTGGCTAACATGCAAGATGAAGCCTTGGAATTAGAATCCAATGTGTTGGCAATTAACAGGCTCAGAAGAAAATATGACAGAGACAAGGGAAGAGGGAGGTCTGAGGCCTTAACCTATGGTTCTTCTATAGCTTACCCTCAATTAGATGAATTGACAAAGATGGTAAAGTCTTTGTCTGCAGACATGGATAAAATCAAAATGGAGGGGAGGTCGACATATATAAATCCTCAAAATGTTGATAACATAGGCAACTTCAGGAGGTCGAACAATAATGATCCTCAGATTATGCCAAGGGAACAAAGGAACAGAGATAGAGAAGATCATAGGATTCAAACCCCTCTCCAAAATAACCTGGTTGATGATGAGAAGAGGGAAGAAGAAGAGATTGACCCCAAAATTCATTGTATTTGATACACCTCCCCTTTTCCTCATTTGACTCAATCAGCATACGAGGAGTCTCTCATCGACATTCAGCTTAATGAGATGAGCAAGGAAGACAAGGATAGTGGCAGCCCAAACAGATACAACCTTAGATCAAAGAAGAAGGCCAGAACGTCTGATATTCCTGAGCGGCCCACCAGAGAAGAGAAGCCTGATAAAGATGTGGCAGACAACAACAAAGGTAATAAAATCCAAGTCCCCTCTCCAATGGTCCAGATTCATGTTCCTGAAGTAAAAGAAGTCCCAAATCCCACATCCTCTTTTAATTTTGAGCATGAAATTCAAAAAATTAGAATTAATGTGCCCATTTCAGAGCTAGTCAAACATGAGGACTTCAAAAAATCCCTCTCTAATCTATTTCATCCTGAGCCACCCTACCATCCCACGGACTCACTAAACCTTCAAGATGAAAATCCAGAAGTCATCTTAGGTCCTATGGTAGAAGACATAGATGATTCATCACATTCCTTCTACACATCACTAAACATACATGACAAGGTGTTGCATAATTGTCTGATGGATTCAGGGGCTTCCCATAATCTCATGCCCAAAACTGTAATGGAAGAACTTAGGCTGGAAGTCACAAAGGCCTACCATGATTTGTACTCTTTCGATTCGAGGAGGGTGCAGTGTCTTGGGGTTATCAAATATCTGGTCGTGACCTTGTTTAAACTGCCCATGAAGAGTGTGGTCATGGATATCATGGTAGTTAATGTTCCCCCCAAGTTTGGCATGTTGTTGTCAAGATCTTGGATAAAAAGGCTGGGTGGAACATTACAAATGGACCTCACATATGCTACCATTCCATTGTTTGGGGGGGAACATAGAAGGTTGTACAAAGAATCTCAATTGGCCTACATCATCAGTGATGAATCTAACCCCACTAACCATCCTATATTTTCCCTTGACACTCAATTGGGATCCATTTTATTGTAGCTCACTGATTCTCTCGAGCCCCCTCTAAAACTTAGAAAGCAGTCCACTACTTTTCATGAAGTTTCCTCCTCCATCACCTCTGTGTGGAAAATGTTCTTTGATGGAGCCTCCTCTAAGGAAGGTGTTGGTGCTGAAATGGTTTTTATCTCACCAACTCAAAGAAGTTTTTGGGGATGTCGAACTGGTTGTAAAACAAGTCAGGAATCTTTAACAAGCCTAGCATTCGAGGCTCATATATTATAGAAATGAAGTGTGGGATTTAATAGACAACTTTTTCCTAGCTTTCAACATTTCATTCATTCCTAGAGAAGAGAATGTGATGGCCGACTCTTTGGTTGTTTCAGCAAGTAATTTCAAAGTTCCCCTGCCACCAAAGATCAAGTATGATATAGAAGTAAAATACAAACCCTCTATACCTGACAATGTCAAGCACTAGAAGGTATTTGAGGATGATCTTGAGATCAAAATATTCCTGGAAGTTGTTGATGAATTTTTTTCATTACATATGGACCAAGATTATGATTCTGAGAGTAACACACACGATGATGTATTTTTAGAAAAGATTGCTAATTATCACATTGTGCAGTTACCAAGCAATCACATTCCAAAGGGACTAGTCCCTTTGGAGAGGATCTTTGACAATAATGATGTGGCAGTAAAATCTAGGAATCGGGTTAATGAGGCGGATATATTTGAATGCAACATCAGTATAGAGGAGGATCCTAAGCATGTCAAGCTATCAAGCAGTCTGTCCAAGGAGCAGAGGGCCGAGTATGTTGAGATTTTAAAGCAGTTCACCGATGTGTTCGCCTGGACCTACGAAGATATTATAACATATGACACAGTTGTCATAGAGCATTAGATCCCATTGAAAGAAGAGGCCAAACCATTTAGGCAGAAATTAAGACAGATTAATCCTATGTTGTTGCCTATCATGGAGAGAGAGGTGAAGAAGTTGTTGGATGTTCAGATCATTGTTCCTTTGAGGTATTCAGAGTGGGTGGCCAACTTGGTCCCATTGAGAAACAAGAGTGGAGAAATCAGACTCAATGTCGATTTCAGAAACCTAAATAGAATCTCAATGAAAGACAATTACCCTTTGCCAAAAATGGAACATATTCTACAAAGGGTAACTCGTGCATCGAGGATTTCCATGATTGACGGTTTTTCTGGTTATAACCAAATTTCCGTCTTACCTGAAGACAGAGAAAAGACATCCTTCACCACTCCTTGGGGCACATTCATGTATGCCAAAATTCCCTTTGGGTTAATGAACGCAGGAGCGACCTTTCAGCGAGCCATGGACATAGCCTTCATTGGAGAAAGGGACAAATTTGTGGTCGTCTATTTGGATGACATTATAGTCTTCTCCAAATCAAAAAGAGAGCATTGTTGTCATCTGAGAAGGGTTTTCTTAAAATGCAAAAGGTTTGGTCTCTCCTTAAATCCCAAGAAATCACTATTTTCCATGAAGGAAGGGAAATTATTAGGGCATATAGTATCAACTAAGGGGGTTAGGATTGATCCCAGAAGATTTGAAGCAATCCAAACACTATCACTCCTAAGATCCAGGAAAGAAATCCAGTCTTTTCTGGGGAAAATTAATTTTTTGAGGAGATTAGTTTCTAACTTTGTTGAGATGGTAAAACTTATAACAACCATGTTGAGAAAGGAAAATGAGGTTAAATGGACTGCTGAGTCCAGAGAATATTTTGAACAAATCAAGAAGGCCTTGCCCGAAGCACCTGTGCTTATCAGTCTTGATTACTGAAAGGATTTTCTAATTTTCTCCTTTGCTTCATCTGACACAGTGGCAGTTGTTTTACTACAAAAGAATGCAAAAGGGCTGGAGAAACCTATTTCATTTTTCAGCAGAGCATTGAGAGATGCAGAGGTCAAATATAAAACCATGGAGAAGCAAGCCTATGCATTGGTGAAGTCCCTTAAAGCTTTCAGAGTCTATGTTTTTCATTCAAAAATCATTGCATACATCCCTTTAGCTTCTATGAAGGACATTCTCATTCAGCCTAACATAGACAAGAGAAGGAACAAGTGGATCACCAAAATCCTCGACTTTGATCTTGAAATAAAACCCACCAGACTAATTAAAGGCCAAGGTTTAGCCAAGTTCTTGGTTGAATCTAATTGTAAAGTGTTGGGGGTTAACTTCATCAACACTTGCTCAGAAATTTAGCAGGATGAGTTCTCTGATGGTATCTCTCAAGACATCCCTCCATTGGCAGGATGCATCTAGTATAAATATGTTATATATTTTCTGCAAGAGTTAAGGCCCCCTGATGGCATGGGAAAAAGCAAGGCAAGAGATTCAAATCTCTAAGCAATCAGGTATTGCCTCATTGACCAGGTCTTGTATTGGAAAGACCCTCTAGGAGTGCTTCTGAGATGTCTAGACCCACAGGAGGCCCAAAAAATTACGTTTGAGTTTCATGACAGCTTATGTGGGGGACACCATTTCTGGAATACCACAGCCTACAAAATTCTCAGGGCTGAGTACTACTGGCCCACTTTATTCACTGAGGTCTGCAGAAAGATCAGAGCCGGTATCAAATGTCAAAAATTCTTAGGAAAGCAACAGCTCAAGTCCCTACCTCTAAATCCTGTGGTAGCTTCAGGACCCTTTCAACAGTGGGGCCTAGACTTTATTGGGGAGATTCATCCTCCTTCAAGTGGTCAGCACAGGTGGATCCTAACTGCCACAGACTATTTCACCAAATGGATAGAAGTTATCCCCACAAGGATCACTTCTCACAAGGTAATCATCAGCTTCCTAGAGGATATCATAGCGAGGTTTGGTGGTCCCAACAGAATTATCACTGATAATGCGGCCTCCTTCAAGTATGAGCCTTTGGTCAAGTTCTATGAGTAGTTTGGGATTTCATTAGTTCACTCCACTCCTTATCATCCCCAAGGCAATGGACTAGCAGAGTCCTCTAACAAAAGTATGATCAAGCTCATTAAAGGACTGCTAGAAGACAATAAGAAGGCATGGGATTCAAAGATTAAATTCTCTCTGTGGGCTAATCAAGTGACAACAAAACGGTCCCTAGGAATCTCCCGTTTCCATCTTGCTTATGGGACATAAGTTGTTTTTCCTTCTCAGTTGGCTCTACCTATAGCAAAATTCTTTCAGTATTATCAAGGAGAGCCTGATGATATGATCAGAAGGATCCATCAATTGGTGGAAGTGTAGCAGACTAGAGATCAGGTGATGGATAGAGCTCATAACCGTCAACAAAGGATCAAACAAGCCTTTGAAAAAAAGGCGAGAAAAGAAGATTTTCAGCTGGGAGATCTAGTGCTTAAATGGGATGCACCTAGACAGGACAGAGGAAAGAACGACAAGTTTGAAGCCCTTTGGCTTGGGCCCTTCAAAATCTCTGAAGTGTTTTTAAATAATACTTACAGGTTGCAGGATTTGGAGGGCGAGGAGGTTTTTAATGGCCCTATGAATGGGCATTTCCTGAAGAAGTGTTTTATTTGAGCCACTAGTGGATCCCCTGTGTTTGTAAATATTGTCTTCTTTCTTTTTTTTTAGTTTTAATAAAGACTCCACAACCCAACAGCAAGGCACTGGAGCTGCGCATTCTTGGTAGCTCACAGGGAGCCTGCCATCCCCCATGGAGCCTAATGTTATCACATATTCCTGTTAAGACCTTGGGGATCTGTGCTTTCTCCTATGTTTGTAATTTTTCTTTTCTTCTCCCCTTCTGTTGACTGATCATGGTTTTCCTTTCCCGACCCAACATGTCTTTCTCTTTCATTTGTAGTCATCCTTATCAATCGACTAGTCCTTCCCTGTCAATATGCCTGGAAGAGATCAGCCCTAGATTCCTCTGTTTCTTTTGAAGGTTGATCCATCCTCCTTTTACCTCCATCATTGAATATTTTCCTTCCCAAGCCTAAGTCTGGTCGGCCAAACCCCCATTCCCACAGTCTGTAACACTGGAAACGGTCAAATAGCGAAATTAAATCAAGCGAGCAGGCAAAGAATGGCTTCAATGACGATGATCTATCATTGAGGCAGATCGACGGTCATCGAGTAAACCTGAGCCATGGAGTTGCCCAAGGTTTAGCGTCAAGGCTTGTCCCTACCATCCAAAGTCATGATTTAATTTGTTCCATCCTATCCGAGAGGGGGATAGATGGCAGTCGATTGTGCTATCCCGGGGGTCGGCATTTTGGGGTCGTTGTTAGAAAACGCACCCATAGCCCGAAACCCCGAAACCCAAAATTCATGAAGCGCCCACGGTTTTAGCCACGGGTCATAGTCGAAGTCCATATGGTAGAGCTAAAGGGACAAGGCTAACATAAGTTTGCCCCGTCGCGATTTTGGCCACCGGGAATTTGAAAGGTGAAGGGCCACTCCTCCCACTGCATTGGGAATCGTCGATTCGTGAAAGCGCCTCCAGGTTGGGCCCACGGTCCTAGTGCCCGTTCTTGAGGTATCAAGGATGGAAAGTGGGGGTTAGTTGAATTTAAGCGCTCGTTGAGCGGCGGGTGATCATGATCGTTCAATAAAAGGAGATCTGGACCTTTGATCCCTCTGGATAGGTGGCAATCATTTGAACATGTCACAGGATCCGGTGTCAGCAATTTTGAAAGCACAGGAATGAGAATTCTCGGTAGGATAAGTCCCAAAATGACTTTGAAGATAGGCATGGGGTCATGGCCCTGGGTTATATTAAGGGTGGAGCCCGAAGAAAAGGAGGCCAGTCTCCCAGCCTTGGAGAGCATGCACGTGGTTGTCTCTTGTGCCTCTAGTCTGAGCCACTCTCCAGGGAAGAAAGAAGTTAATGAAGATAGAGCAGGTGGTTGAAACCTCAGCTCAATTCATAAATGGAAGGTGTGGAATGTCTGGATCAATCAGCCTGTGGTACCCCTGTGTGCAGGTCCCCCTGCAAGAGCCATGTCGATCTAATGTTCCCGTTAGACAAGAGGATCCTGTGCACTCTATCTTGGAATTTAATGGCTCAACAACTCTCCTGTTGTCAGTGGCGAGCTGCTCTAAGTATATATAATCAGTTTTTATGTTTTTGTAAGGGTTAAGGGTTGAGCTAGGCTCTCATATTGTAAAGTTTTGATGAAGCATTGGATTCTCTGGTTATGTATCTGTATTTGAGACTTCTTGTTTAATGAAAGTCATCTTCTTTTCATATCTTTGTAAACAGTTGTGTTAAAACACTCAGAATTGGAGGATCCAGTCAAGGGTATTTTTGTTGTTGTGATGTATGTTTGATCATAGCAATATTATCACCAGTTTTAGGCAGTTTCCTGTGTTATTTTCTCCATCTTACACTGAGTAGTTCAGAATTGGCGAATCCATTTGAGCTATTACGATAGCATTGTGAAGTAGGTTTGATCACTGTGTTGTTGTGACTGTGTCATCTTGGCACATTTCAGTGTCTTTTTTTTCTTCTTCAAGCTGATGGAAGGCCTGATGCCCATAGAAATATTGTCCACCACTCTCACCAAGTCTTCCCTCTACTCATTTTAAACTCAACTTCCTGACAGAAGTTATATCAAGACCAAACCTACTTGTGCATGCCTAGCCTAGTTTTCTGAGTTAAAGCGATATTCTCCTGGGTCTGCGCCCATTGACCACCCCAATTTATCATCGTGACATATAAAAATGATGGGTATCAGGATTACCTCTATTTCAATCTGGAGGTGACTTCTAGTGCTAACAGAACACATCATAGGGCTTGCATCATGGGGCATGGATCCAACACAATTTCTCGAGGAAAAAACAAAGGAGAAAACACTCGTTGAGGAGATGAAAAATAAATACAGCACTGAAAGGGGGAAGCATAGAATCATTATCAAACAAATCAATGACATCGTGAAAAGAATGCCCCAAAAAATTATGGCCTGCAAGCTGCTCAGAAAATTCCGCAGGAGGAAGTCTCGGTCGGGGTTGTCACAGCTGCAGCACAGTGTGTCGAGGGCACCACGATCAGTTGGGCCCCTTATATTTTGAATCTGTTTCTAGATGACTGCAAGGATGAGCAGGATCTGGGGACATAATTTCATTATTCATGGATGCTCATGTTGATATCCATTATGGGATGGAAGGAACCAAACTCATGTTGATATCCATTATGGGATGGAAGGAACCAAACTATGTATTTTTCGCCACCAGACCCAAACCCAATAATGGAGCGAGATACTTATCTCTTGGAGCCACTTCGGATGCCAAGAATAGAAGAATGAATGCAACAATATTCGAAGGATATCTTCATGACTTACAAAAGACCATCGCCAACATCTGGAGTATAACACCAAAGGTTGTTGCAAACTATTAGGGAATATCCAACTTCAAAGCCACTAGACATGTGATGTGAATCCAGGCGTGGAAGGGAACCAACAAACAATGGCTACAACTACGCTATTGCATCATGGAGGGGGACATAGAAATGGCCATCAAGGATTGGGAAGACAAATGGAGGATTCCAGTTCTCACTCAAGACATACCTTCAAGGGTAGAGAAGGAGGAGGCAAGGCAGGAACATACACATACCGAGGAGGTAGGGCAGGAACATACACAACCCTAGGAAGTCACAGTGCCCAAGAAACCAAGGACAGGCCATACCAAACCAAAGTAGAAGAAAGGGGGGACATCCAAGACAGGAGTCCAGACGGGGAAGAAGCACAATACACAAGCGGCCCAAGTACAACAAAAATAGACCGAGGCACCGCAGGGGACTACACCAAGTCCTACTCCACAAGATCCATGCCTGACTAAGTGGCCAACTACTCAGACAAGGAGTGTGCACAAGAAGATGAAGCTGCATAGAACACCTCCAAAATACACGATCATAGAGGATGATGCATAAATGGTAGCCCAAATGGTCCAGGATCACACATTCAAGGATTTTGAGAATGTTGCACGCCACAGGGACGAAATTGAAGAAGAAATGGCGGACATGCGACAACTCCTCAAGCAGATCGGGGAAGTGCAGGCAGCCAACAACAGCATAGAAACATGACCATCAACATCACAGATAGGAGGAGAACCTAAAGCAAGTGAGCGAGATACATTCCAAAAAATACCACGACCAAGTGCAACGTTTCATGTTACACCCAACATGTTGCGCATGGATGAGATCATGGGGTAGAAAGCCCTAAATTATTTGGTTTAATTTTTGTTGGTATTTCCATGGATACCAACCAAGGCCCTATATAAACTGCAGGTCAGTGTTACATAAGAGGTACAGTCTCATGCACACACATATACAACTGAACTGCAATAGGTAAAGGATATTTGAGCAGGCCAAGCTCGATACCAAAGAGGAGAGGATACATGTGAAGGGACTGGATCAAAAAGTGGTCATAGCCTATGAGAAGATTCCAAATACTGCGTAGACGACTAAACTCACGACGATGAAAAATATTGATCAGATTGTGTAGAAAATCGATCAGTACCAATAGGAGATCGAGAATCTTCGCGAGCAGATCACACCTACCACTCCACCAGAGTTAAGGGAGAAAATGAGGAAGGAGGCAACAGAGAAGATACAAGAGCTAGAACAACAGGTCCACGCAGCGAACGACTTGTTCGACAAAGTAGTGCAGCTTTGGAAAAATATGGAAGAGGATCAGCAAGTCCAGAAGTGGGACCAGGAAGGAGAAAGGATAAGTGTAGAGATCTAAGACATAAATAAGAATCAGAAGACAATGTTAATAATGAAGCGTGTCAAATGGGCACAAGACATGAAGAAACTATTGGCAGAACTCATAACTGTGCAGACACAAAAAAAGGAGCGCCAAGATCAGATGGAACCACTCCAGGAGTGAACAATAGAGGTCATTTCATGGGTAGAGGAAGCCAAGAAATATATGGCACAGACCCAGGCAGAGTGTGCAAGGTTTATCAACGACAAAATTACAGTACAGACATTGGACGCACTTAAGGAGAAGACCGCGTAGGCTCAAACACAATAAACGAAGCTCAAGGAGAAGTTCCAAGTTATCACCAGGGAGATCGACGAAGCACACAGAGGTTAGGTGGCTCGAGACGAGCCACATGTCAGTGTTGGGGGCTTGCTGGAAGCAAGCCAAAGCAAAAAGAAAGGCTATTCTAGGAAGGAAGGCATGCATGAGGAAAGAGAGAACTGGAAGGAAGAGAAACACGTGCACATGCATGGAAGACCTAACTAAGTTAGGGTTAGGGTTTTTTCAATACATGGTAATGGATGGTGAGCCAGAAATGTATAAATATAGATACCTAGGTCTCATAGGAGGGAGCGAGAGAGGCGGATATAGAGGGTCTTGAGGAGGAGTCCTTTTTTTATATCTAGTTGTAATATTTTTCTATACAACCTAATTTTTTAAGATGTTGATATGGAGAGGATTAAGGAGGGTAGATATCAAGGGTTAGATCGTAGGATAAGGAACCTGGTGCGATGTAGTCCACCTCATAATAGATCTTGACCTAACTGAGAAGAGTTGTAAAGCGTCCAATGATGAGATTTTGGAACTACTATAATAGAAGAGCTTAAGAGCCTGATCTTTGTGGGCGTATCCTAGGAGAGGGTGAAGCACGGTAAAACCTGTGTTATGTGATTGAATGTGTTTGTTTTGTTATTGTTTTTAATATATATTAGTATGTTGAATTAATGAGTTGATTATACTCCATGCATAATTGTGAATGACAGTTTATTGCTTTAATAAGTTAAATAGAACTCTCAGCGCACACTTCTCAGATCTCCACTCAATCCTGGACTGCATACACTTGAGTATTGCAGTCACCCATTAAGACTATCTCGGGTGAGACTGCGTAGTGCACTCTATGCGCTGCATTTCCTTCTAGTTTACCAGGAGGGCCGATATTTTTAGAGTCTTTCTTGGAACCCCAGTAGACATGAACCTTGGATCAATCAAGTTAAAGGTATAAAGTCAGATAAAGTACTAACCAACAGATGGATATTTAGAGGAAGGGAATCAAAGAGGGAGACATAAAAGGGGGGTAGAGAGAGAGTGAGAGGAAGGTATGGATACAAAGGGAGACAAATAGGGTGAATAGAGAGAGAAAGAGGGGCAGAGAGAGAGTGAGACTCTGGCTAACAACAAGGAGAGAAAGGGTTGGAGAGAGGTGAAAGAGAGAGGGGAGTGTANNNGGGGGGGGGGGTAAAGAGGGAGTGGGTGTGATATTTTGAGGCATGTTAAGGAAAGGACTAGGTCTAGGTCCATGCCTTGTGATGTATAAATCTTGCCATGTCTAGGTCTAGGTCTTTCCATGCCTTGTGATGTATAAGTCTTACCATGTCTAAGTATTACCATGTATAGGAGTGTGAGGGGGAGAGAAGGAGACATACATAGGGGATAGAGAGGGAGACAAAGAGGGTGGGTAGATGTAGGAGAGAGAGAGAGAGAGAGGGACATGGGAATGAAAAAGAACAAATAACTTATAAGAGAGCGTGCATTCTCTTAGGAACATGTGTGCATTCCTAGAGAGCATGTTTTTTCTTCATAACGCATCCACGTTATTTTGAATTCAATTTTTTTGGTTGGAATTAACAACATCTATGCTAACTTGGTTGCCTCATATTTAGGTTCGGGATGAAAAACCTAGTGATTTGTTCTGCAAATTGATAAAAACCTTCATTTTTGTGAATACCTCTCTATATCTCTATGTTTAACATTATTTTTCTATAGGCCAAACAATTTAGTTGTTGGGAAAACTATAGACATAGATAGACTCATCTATGCAGAATCCAAATATATATATAAAAAAATTAATTAGTATTGTTTACTATTTTTAATATATTTTTGTCTTTGCATATATCAAAATCCTATAATGCATACCTCTCTTATTTCTTCTACAAGTTTTTTTTGGATTAACCATTTCTCGAATGTTGCAATTTCAGTGATATGTTGACTTTGATAATTTTAAGAAATATGAAATTAATATTATAATTTTCCAAAAAATACACAACATAAGAAAAATGGGTTATGTACAAGTATACAAGTTTTTGGAACAAAAAAATAGACCTTATATTTTGTTGGAAAAATAAGATACCATTGTTAGAAAAAATGAAATTTGATATAGTTATTCACAATTTCTATGAATAAAAGTTGTATATTCAAAAATCTAATTCAATTTCCTACATTTCATCTTCTTACATGATATTCAAATTCATTGTAAAAGTACCTTGAATAATTCCTCCAAGTTAACTGATCCCTATTTTTCTAGGTTTGTAGTGCCTCTAATGTGTCATGAGAGACCATCATTAGCTTGCACTCACCCATGATTCTTTATTGTGAGTACATTGATCATAAAAGTAATGCATGATCTAATATATTTGCTAACATCTTATTGGATCTTTTCCCTTTTACAACATTTCCATTGTCTTATCCATGCCAAAACGACCTGCCACCCCACTGTAGTGTGCCTCTCAAATAATGTTCTCACACTTTCCTAGAGGAATATAAATATGTGCCCAATTGAACAGAATTCCATCTCGATGGTGAAAGTTTGAAATTTGTTTACATTGGAACAATATCTTATGTGTAGGAACAAAGTTGTAATCACTACCATATCTTTGGGGCCACTATGAATTCTTGTGTCCATCACAATTGAGGATTTTGGTCAATGACACAACCATAGGCTTGTTGAGGTAGTTTGCAACTCTATTGATGTTGCCATTATTGGACTCAATTTTCAAATGGAACGACTAAAGGTATGTGGACCACCTTTGATGGAATTTTGCAATTTACGTGGAGTTTGCATAAATTGCAAAAGCATGTGGTTGGTGTGGATCACTATTTCCTTTCCTAGAATATATTGCTTCAATTTTTGTCATGCATAGACATTGAAATAATATAATGCTTCAATTTGTGCCATGCATAGACATTGAACTAAATATCCTTATCACATCTGGGGTGTTTGTGATTCGAATGGTTGTTGCAGAATTTGAAAAATGAGGATTGACTTTGAGTAGAAGTAATGATTCAAATACTTACTTTGAGTAGAAGTAATGACTCCAAGTAGAAGTAGTGAGGATTAATTCTGAGTAGAGGTAATTATTGCAAAAAATCATAACTATGATGGAAGATTGTGTTTTTATGTATAAAGAGTAAAAGAATTTATTTACATGCATGCAAAACACAACGTAACTATGAGACAGGATTGATAATCTCTTGTGGCTCTCATGCATGCAAAACACAATGTAACTATGAGAAGCTCTCGTAGCTCTTGTATAAAGCATAACTATGAGTATCTCTCGTAGCTCTCGTATAAAGTGTAACTATGACTAGCTCTCATATATAGCGTAACTATGAGAAGCTCTTGTATCTCTTATGCATCCAAAACACAACGTAACTATTAGTTAACTAAAGGCATAGTAGTGACGCCAAAGAAAGTTTGAAGAGGAAGAAATGAAAGACGTTAAAATCCATTTCATTTATAATGTCGATCCTTAAACCACACTTCAGAGAGGATTAAAGTTTTGATGGTTTTGAGCACTCAAAGACTGCCAATTAGGTTTTGGGATTCAGAGAGTATAGATTATCTTGATACCGCACTAAAACACTGAATTAGGGATGAGTTTGGGGATCGATGTGTTTGACATCAATTCAAACAAGGATGAACTTTGATTATTGGACTGTGATCCAGAATTAGGGATCAGTTCATACGAGGAGGATGAAATCTGCGTATTGGACTGTGATCCAGAATTAGGGATCAGTTCGGACGAGGATGATGAATGTTGTGTATTGGATTGTGATCCAGCGAGAATTGTTGCTGACCCATAGACCATTGGTGATGACTCAGAGGATTAGGCAGTAATCGTCGAACGTGGGCAGGTATGTTTCATTTTGTGTTTAATTGAAGAATGTATAAGGTTTGTGTGTAGCTCATGGTGAGGTTTGTTTCCCTGTTTTTAATAGAAAACAATGTATCCTACATTCCTTTTCTACTCTCTCAAGCACTATAGTATACTTGAACCCCCTAGACCAATTTATTTAGGTACTAGAAGGATAGAATAAGTAACGAAGGCAGGGACATAGGATCATATTCTCCATTAAGCTCTACAGTGAAACTCAAATTTAAAAAAATGTTTGTTTGAACCTATATGATAATGTTAGTTTATCTCGGTTTAGTTCATGCTGCAGAACCTATTTGGTGCAACTCAACAATTTATAATAATTGTGAAATCTATGCCATCCTCTATCTCAAGGAATGCAACTGAGGGTTTTATGTTGCCTTGGTAAAATATGCTTGCCTCCGAGAAAACAATTTTGAATGCTGAAAAAATGGTCTGGTAAATGCGATTTTTCATTTTTGTTATCTTTGAACATAACAATTCTTAAAATGCTCGTCTCATCAGTTCATAACATCATTTCCATTTTAGACATGATGGTAGTTTAGCGAACTCTTTACATATGTATTGCACTTGGATTTTGTGATGGACAATGTTGTGGATTAGCATTCCATTTTGGCTTTTATTTATTCCTTAATATTCCATTTTCAATTTTGATATCATAATGTTGATAATTGATTGTTCTTTAAAATGTTATCAGGTTGCATGTAGGGACTATCCCCATTCAAGGCACTGCTGCGTGAGTTTTCCTTTCAACAACACACCTCACGAGAAACATTGTGCACTGGTAAGCTAACTGAGGCACAATCTATTTAAGTTTGGAGTTTGGAAGAATAGTTATTACTTGTCAAATTTTGGTTTGAATTGTACATGTGAACCATGTGATGTATGTTGTATTTTTATGTGCTCTCTATTTACATAGAGATTGCTTGTGATAATATTGTATTTAAATAACACTTATCCAGGACATTGCTTCTCATGTAATTCAACTATGTAGTGTCATTGCTATGTATGTGACAAGCCTGCTCCATGTTTGCTTTGGGGCCAAGGAAATTCCATGATCGATCACTACCATGCCTTAGATAAATAAGACAAATTGAGGAAATTAAGGCATTCCTACAAGCAGATGATATCACCGTCCATTGTTGATGATGTCATACCTCGATTATCTAGTAGGAGATCTACAGTTCTTGTTAGTAGGAGATCTACACGTATTCCCTCAAACATTTGCAAGCTCTAGAGTAGAGGAATTCTTGCAAGCTCTATGAGTTCCATAGATCCACATAGCATTGGTAGACGTGCAAGTTCTAGGAGATCCATTTACAACATGCATGCAAGTTCCAGGAGATTTAGTTACATATTCATTTGACAACTGTCTTGACCAATACAACTATGTAGAAGTGCAAACTACCATTCATGCTAGTTCTTTTGAACCTAGTCCTTGTCAAAAATTGTATTTTGAATGCATTTTACGTTGCTTAGAATTTATTTTTTTGAGTTGTTGGAATATTTATAGGGTGTTGGTGGAAAATTCTAATGAACCCAGATAATTATTGTTTTTACATATCTAATATATCTGAATAAGAATAATTTGACTATTAAATTAGTTAGTAATAATTAAGGAAAGGTTATGTCTAAGGACCAATGTCAAATAGATGTCCTATTAATTGTAACGACTATGTCATATTATGACCGAGATTTTCTTTTATTGCCACCTTTAATTGGGAATTTTCATGTAAATTCATGTTGTTTAGAGAGTAGGAAAGATGATGGTTATATATATATATATATATA
>ML776697.1:1978186-2000394 GCA_009831015.1 Picea engelmannii
TTGTTTCTAAGATGGAATTGGATGGAAACTTTTATCAATGCTTCTCCATTGAGTAGCAACGTTCCTCATTGTCTTAAGTTCATGTACAACATGGGGTCTTTAGTTGAATTTAGTTCATGGTGAACCACTTTCCTTGGTGAAGAAGCTTCCCTACTTTCACAAGCCAATACAATGATATTTTTTGTTGGTGTGTGCTTTTCAACTTGGTGTCCATGATCTAGTCCTTTGTAGCTTCCTCATTGTAGTGAGGGTTCCAATTTGTAGTGGATAAGTTATTTTCCACCTCTGAGGTGTCCAATAGTGGTGAGAAGTATGTTTGAAGCAACTCCACATTAAATATAGAGTGTCAGTTGAGGAAGACTGGGAGATTCAATTCAAAATCATCATCACCCATGACCTTGGTGATGTTGTATGGTCTATAATGAAGTTGTTTGAGCTTCTTGTGGGGGCCTATGAGTTATTTTTTATATGAATGCAAGCATACCTTTCCACCAACCTGGAACTTGTGTGGAACCCAATGTTGATTGTGTTGTTGCTTCTACTTTTGTAGTGGCTTCCTAAAAAATATCAAGAACTTCATATCGGATGCATTAGATCTATTCAACATATTATGTTGCTTTATTTTTCTAATAATAATCATGGGATGACTTTTCCTATGATAACACAATGGGTATAGCTACATAAATTGGGGCCAATTGATGGAACACTGAGCACCACTAAAAATCATTATTGTGGATTTAATTGTGAAGATACCTATTGTAGCCATGTTAAACATATGGAAATATTTATCCCACGTATGTGGATGATTGGGGTTGTACATTTTGAGGATATGTACAATCATCTTGTTGACCACCTCTATATGCCTATTAGTCTAGGGATGGAAGTTAGTGGATTTGGTTAGCTTGGTGTCCATCATGGAACAAAGGTTAGACCAGAGGATATTGAAGACCATGTTGTCCCTTTCAGAGACCATTGTCTTTGGCGACTCAAAATAAACCCAAATATGCTCCAAGAAGATATTATCCAGTAGCCTCCACTTTGACATTCTTCTTGTAGGGTATCAAAATTACTAGCTTAGAGAACCAATCAATAACCACAAAAACAAAATCTTGACCATGATTGGTTGAGTGTAGTGAAAACTTAACATAAAATCCATGGAGATTATTGCCCACAACAATGTCTGCTTCTTGATTGTGATTATAGTGATTGCAAAATTAATGCATGATCTAATATATTTTCTAACATCCTATTGGAGATTTTCCCAGTGGAAGTACTTGTACAACATTTCCAGTGTCTTCTCCATGCAAAAATGGCCTACCACCCCACTATATTGTTCCTCTCAAATAATCTTCTAAAACTTTCCTAGAGGAATATAAATATGTTCACAATTGCACAGAATCACATCTCAATGGTGAAAGTTTGAAATTTGTTTACATTGGAACAATCTTTGATATGTAGGAATGAAATTGGAATCTACAGTATCTTTGGGGCCACAATGAATTCTTGTGTCCATCATAATTGAGGATTGTGGTCAATGACACAACCAGAGGCTTGTTGAAGGTAGTTTTCAACTCTATTGGTGTTTCCATTATTGGAATTGATTTTCAAGTGGAACTACTAAAGGTATGTGGACCACCTTTGATGGCATTTTGTAATATTCTTGGAGTTTGCATAAATTTCAAAAGAATGTGGTTGGTGTGGATCACTATATCCTTTCCTAGAATATAATGCTTCAATTTTTCTCAAGCATAGACAATGAAGTAATGCTCCTTATCATAGGTGGGGTGTTTTTTATTCAAATGGTAGTTGCAGATTTGGAAGAATGGGGATTGACCCTGAGTAGAAGAAATGATTCAAATCCTCAAAGTATTTTTGTTGTTCCTCCTCATCAAACTTGGCCATGTGTCCACCCTTAATAACTTAGATCAAGGGTCAACAAATATGGGAGAATGCCAACCTAAACCTGTGGGAAATGTTTGCAAGGCTCAACATGTTATGAAACTCCATTAGTTCCTTAGGGATCACCCTATCATGAATAATTTGGATATTTGTTGGATTCACATGCACACCATGCTCCTCCACAATGAATCCTATATATTGAATTATATTCATGTTGAATTAGAACTTCTCCAATTTGGCATATAACATGTATTTTCGTGGAGTGTCGAGTACTTCTTAATTGTGATTCAAATTCTCTTCCAATTTTTTGTTAAATATTAGGATGTTGTCTAGGTACTTGACCACAAAATATTTTGTTAAAGTTTTATAATATTTTCCATCTTCCATAGAACAATTGGCTTGATTGGCACCTGATATACCCTAACTTAATATCAATCTTGTTGAAAAGATTATCGTCTTTGAGATGATAATAATTCCATGGAATTATGTATCATTTCTTAGCTATTATTTTATTCAAGGATCTATAATCAATATAGAGTCACCATGTCTTATCCTTCTTTTGAACCAACAAAATTAGGATCTCACAAGGTGAGGATCTTGGATGACTTTGGCCCTTTTGTATTAGCTCTTGAATCTAGCATTTGATATTCTCATTCTCCATAAGAGAGTGTGTATACAAGGTCATGGATGTATGGCCACTTAGTGTCAAATCAATTGCATGATTTACTTGGTAGTGCATATGTATTCTTGAAGGTGAGGTGAATATATTTATGTATTCTTCTCCCAATTGATATACCTATATCTATTTTGTAGAGTGACCTCTTGTAGAGGCCTTGGTGGTCACAACGATTTTCTTTACTCCAGGTTCTAACTAGACAATGAAGAGGAAATATCTCTCATTATAAGATATTATCTATATGCATTACTTAAGAGTGATTAGAGAGATTGCAATAGTCAAGGATACCTTGGCATCCTATAGAGTTGATGCCCCAAGGTAATAAAAACACTATGGGTCCTAGAGAATTCTAGTTCCCATACTACATAATTTGATCCATTCAGAATAACATGATCAATATTTGAAGTCATGTTTGATATCTAGATAGAAGTGTTTGTTTCAATAAGTTCCAATCATAAAACCACCAGCCTAGATTCAATCACACAACAAATCCGACTCAACAAGGTTTGTGGATAACATGTGAGGTTTCAATCCACCGAAGCTAATACCATGTTGGGGATAGGGTGGAACCTGTTACGAAACAAATAGAAAATTCTACAAATAATCAAAGAGGGGATTAAATTTCAAAGAAAAAGGTGGTGTCTAAAGACATTGTTACAAAACTTAAGCAAAGAGCATTGTGATCAGAAAATCACAATGCATATTGGACATTGATATCGTCATATGATATCACTTAATCACTTGATTCATGATGACCCATGGGGTCTACTATTTATAGCCTCAATATCTAACCAACTTTCATGAAATTGGTAGGATGTTGTTGTTGGCCCTCGACCAAGTTTTGAGGAAATCTTGGTCAAGTTTGACCACTTTTTGGACTTCGACGCAGTGATCGAGGAAGGAGCACCCAAGAGGAGTTGAGATCACAGATACCACTTGTTTTGGGGGATTTGTGGACCCAGCAAGGGGTTCTCGGGGTTTTTTAAAGGGTTATGGGATGTCATCCCATGGGTTTACCCATGATTAGGCATTATTGTAAAAGTATAAATAAGTAAGATGGTAAGGTACAAGAATATAGAGAAAGAAGCGATGTAAGAGAGTTAGAGAGCGAAGTCTAAGTAGATAATTTCAAGTAGTTATGAGTGATTCGTGCAACAAAAAGTGTATGTCAGGCTTTGTTCTTGATAAGAGGAGTTGGCTCTATGCCTTGACCAAATTTTGGAAGGAGGATCTGGTGCTCAGTGCGCAGATCTCTTGTCCCCTGCGAACCTTGGCTATGTGGCTTAGTGCACAAGAGAGGATGAATGTAAGAGACTGAAGAATAATAAATAATATTAAGAAATTGGTGGATGTAGCCCCACACTGGGGTAAACCATGTATATCTTGTGTCTCTAGTGTGATTTTTTCTATGTTGTGTTTGTCAATTATATGCTTAGTGATTTTGTTATTATGTATGATGGATAGATCTAATGTTGCTTAGTTCTTTACTTGTGCTAGACGAATGAATGTTAGATGTAACTCTGTGTTGTGTGCTAAGTGGTTGAAGTGTTTAATCTTTTTTTTTACTGCGTTGATCCATATTAGGGTTTATTTTGTGATGTTAATAAAATCTAATGAACTAATACATATCATCTTCGAAGTGTTATTAAAGTACTTTGTGAAGTGTTGTAATCGCATATATGTGTCCCAACTTGGTTACAGACACCTGAGTCCTGTAACCCCCCATGCCTCTACCTCGAGTGAGACTTCACCTGCTTCGCATGTGTTGCCAAAAGGGTCGGTAGTTAGGTTTTTGTTGGTGCGTTCTTGAAGCGTTGAACCCTAGGTCTGCCCCTGTGCCAACAAATGGTTTTGTTGTCGGGACCTGAAACTGTGATTGATTGGAACTAAAGTAAATAAAAGAGAATTTATGTGCGTAGATCTATTATTGTAGTGTGCAATACTCTACTTGACTTGTGAAGCTCTGTGATAAGAAAGAAACCTGATCTGAAGAAAAGAGGTAAGATCTTAGAAGAGGTAAAGATTTGTTCTTTGATAAGAGTAATATAAGTGAAAGTTTTTGTTTCGAAAGCATGAATTTAGGTATGTTTGATAGATTTTGTCCTAGTCTGAAGGCTAGGGCGCAGTTGTAAGAAAGGGTTGATCTGAATAAATTTGATAGAAATAAATAAAGATATGTTATTCCTATGCATAGAAAGAATTTTTGGACTAATAAGTGGATGCGGGAACCTAGAAAGAATTTTTGCAGATTGCAGGTCCAGCACTGTGATCCTAGTGCAAAGTACAGGAGAAGTTGGGGAACTTACAAGAGAAAGAGAGGATTGACACTATGTTATAACTACAGAAGACCGGGACATCTTGCTAAGGAATGCCCTGGTACTTTCCCTATTTGTCTTTGTTGTAAAATTGTTGGTCATGAAGTTGAGGATTGTCCAAGGATGATTGCTAAAGTCAAACAAATGAACATGAGACAAGAAAACTATGAAGGAAGTCAAGAGACTAAGATAATGTTAAAGAACCATCAAGAGAATGAGTCAGAGAAAGCTCAGATTATGTTATCACAGTTGAAAGAAACGATGAATGATTACAAAGATGTCAGTTTACCAGAGATCTTGAAGGTAAAACAGTGCATAAATACAAGAATAGGAGACTTCGACATAGACTGTGTATTGGATAAGGAAACACAAGTGAATATTATGACATAAGACACATGGGAAATTTTGGGAAAGCCTATTGTGATACCTTCATTGTGAAGTATAGGCTTGTTTAAAGGAAAGATGATAACCCTATGTGGATGAGTTACTAATGTACCTGTTATCATCCATGGAACATCATCTGAAGAGGAATTTGAAGTCATTAAATTTGTTGAGAACAGCGCCTCATTCCCACTTTTGTTAGGAAAGACTTGGATCATGAAGGATCAAATCAGAAGGAAAGAAGAGGAAGTAGCTACAGAAAATAAGAAGCAAGAACTTAGGGATTTCATAGCTAGAAAAATAGATCGACTTATAGAAGAACGAGAAGTTAAGTCGAAGCAACAGAACACAAGAGAAGTAGTCATCGAAGTTCAAAGAACGCAAGAAGTTTTGAAGGACCTATCCATGCAAGAAAGAAGAATACCCACCCTGGAATTAATAAGAGAAGAGGTATTAACTTTGAACCCTTTGAGATCACATCAGAAATGTGAAGTCACTACACTAGGAGAAGATAAGAATAAGAATGGAAAGAGGAATCCAGAAATAGTTAGAGAGACTCAAATCACAAGAAAGAAGGTAAGGAAGCTCAGTAAGAACAAATCCAAGTTGGAAAAACTACAGGAAGTTATAGAGAACAAATGGAAGACTTCACAGGAGGCAGGTTTGCAAGTTTTGAACCTCACCATAACAACAGAACCGCGCAGAATGGGACTTCGCCCTGACAAAGCTATATGATCATTGGAGGTTCCCCAGCGGTTAGAATGACACTCCAGAACGGCTAGGAAACAAATTTATGGGTAGAAGGACCACGTTTGGGACATTGATACTGCGACATAATGGACAGATTCGCATTAATGGAAGCATGTCTTCCCGTTGGAAGAATTTGTTACGATGCTCGCTTATTTAACCCGTCGAATGTTGCTCCAGGACCAATTTTTTCCACCCATGATTATCTGAGACAAGAAGAGAAGTGATTGTGTGTCAAGTTGTGTTATTAGACCTCACCATCCATTGTTTACTCCACCTATCCATTCGCCTACCTCGACCTGCCTGTTTAAGATTGAGAATTTTGGGCAAACGCACTGAGTTAGAGAAGTTTGTCGAAGAGGTTCTTAAGAATTTTATGGTTTTTAAAGATATGTTTGAAGGAGTACAGGCGTCATCGACTAAGGGACTCCAGGCTTCGCCTTCGACTGGATGTCATTCGATCCCTGTCAACCTCACGACTGAGCAGCAAATTAAGAATCACAATGATCTAGCTAATGTGAAGTAGATCTCGTTGATATTACCAGATTATATCCCACCTTTGGCTGGAACGGTTAACCATGACATCATTCCATGAGACTTCGAGTACAATCTGATCACCACGTACATACCGAAAGGAATACGTGTAGTTGGGAGTCAGTTGGTACAAATCCCACTACTGAAGAACAGTGACTTCAACCTTGGAGATAGAAAGAACTACGCCATGCTCGCGCCCCATAGATACTTGAAAAAGACTATTAGGAAGAAGCCTCGCCTGGTTTCCCATCCATGGATTAAGGAGTTGGTGCAGTCCACGATACTAAACGTGATGAAGATCCCCCATTTTGGTCGACACTAGGAGGTTAATGCTTACGTTAAACTCCTTTTGTCGAGCTACCATGGTGGATACATGTGGCTCAACTGGCGGATTACTGTGGATCCAGCGTTGATCCACCTAATTATAGGATTGAGAATGCAAGGACCTGACCCTCGACAGTTTTATCCAGGGAAGACCTCAGATCGCTCCTTGGCCTAGCGCATCAAGGAGGCTTATGGAGAAGTCAAAAAGGGAAAGTGAGGCTACAAGGTATCCTCTATACAGGATGGTGCAGTATGCCTCGCTTTCCAACTCATAGCTGGCAAGCTTGTAAGAAAGAATCACCCCACACAGGTCATCGGGTTTATGGTCGACTTCGTAGGAAAATGCATGGAGGGAATGCAGATGAATTGGTTGATTTACCTCGTCAATGAGCTCGAGAAAGACTATCGTGAAGATTAGGATCAGGGATACGAGTTCCATTTTATCTTGTTTCTCATATTGATTGCATTTGTCGCTTGGAAAGTGCCAGAAGGAACCACCTTCCCAGAGATCGAACCATCAGAGTCGTTGGCCCCTAGGTTCTCAACCTTGTGGTACACCAATGACATGTCGAAGCAATTGCAATCGAACTTTGTGTTCCATGCATACTATCAGCAACTAAAGGTTTCCATTGAGTTATTCCCGCACATGACACCGCATACCCTACACCAGTATAGACCGATAGCCAAGTTCCGCGTACATTTTCATTTTATCTATATCATTGTGCATAGAGATGAGAGAAAGGAGGAGCTACAATATTATTACAAACTGACAGATGAAGACATGGAGTAGATCACGAAGGAATGGCTGGAGGAATTTTAGACACCTGTCGCTGATGTCGAACTCTCTGATGCTGACATTATAGGAAGCCCCTTGGTCACCTGGTCCGAGCATGCAAGACAGTCCAGTGAAAAGAAGAAGAAGAAAAAGGAGGAAGCCCAGAATATAGAGACTGATTAGGAGGATAGCACCTTTGGAGAAAGTGGATCTATCTCACCCACAGGAGGAGGAGGAGGAGGAGGAGACCAAGCAAATGGACAAGGAGAAGGTGAAGAAGGAGAAAAGAAAGGAGAAGGTGAAGCTACATCACCGAAAGATCCCCCTACTGAAACAACATAGAAGAGGAAGGGTTCTCCACAGAAACCTTCAGCAAGAAATAAGACCCGTGCCAATAAGCCCCAACTAGAGGCCACACTCATAGAAGATGATATCAGTCTAGTCCACAGAGCCATGGAGGATGCGTCCAAAAATATTTTGCAGAGATATGGAGTGAAGAAGGAAGAGTTGTATGTAAGGATCGAGAAGGAGCTACAAAAATATATTCAATTGATCCGTGCAGTACCTACTATGTCTTCTTTGTCACAGGTTGCAGAATTGGGGGACAAGCCCACCCAATTAAGAATACTTGCAGATGCAATAGAGGCTTGACTTCAGAAAGTCCAAGAAGAAAAGGAGAAGGCTATAGAAACCTTGAAGCAAGAGAAAGAGGAAGTCTTAGAGAAACTATGAGTTTCATGATACTGAGTAATCGCCTATGAAAATGAGAAAGATGAGTTTTGGGTGATTCTCGAGGAGGACAAAGCGAAGATACAAAGAGAAAAGGACTAGTTTCTCGCATAGCAGACTGCAGTCAAAGAAGCAGTGAATAAAGAACTTCTCTCTCTGTCAGGATTGGCACAGGAGGAACATGAGTCTGTCGAGGTTCAAGTGGTAAAGCTTGCTAAGACCATCCAACAGCTTCAAGTGAGTATAATTGTTGGCACAGGGGCAGACCCAGGGTTCAACGCTTCAACAACGCACCAACAAAACCCTAACTACGGGCCCTTTTGGCAACACCTGCAAAGCAGATGAAGTCTCACCTGAGGTAGAGGTAGGGGTGGTTACAGGACTTAGATGTCTGCAACCTAGCTGGGACACAGATCTGTGATTATAGCACCTTAATAGAGCACTTAGCAGTTGTAATTCATTAGTACTTAACCTTCATCTATAGCACAGATAAACCCTAATTACAACGTAGCGCAGTATTCAACAAGATTTAGCACATTGAATCACTAAGCACATCAACATAGATCAGATCTAGCACCTTATTCACATCATTAGGCACTAAGCTATCATATTCATCTAAGGATACATCATTTCACTAATCATTAATCATATGAACCATAAAATAACCATAATGCACAAAGCAACCACAACACAGGATATATGTGGTTCACCCCCAGCCTAGGGATACGTCCACCAACTCTTCTTCTTCTTTATTGTCTTATGTCAATCTTCTACATGCACAGAGCCAAAAGGTCCTACTCTGCATAGGACAAGAGATCTACATGCACCTCGCTAGATCCTCCTTCCCGGAGCTAGGTTACAGCACAAAGCCTTTACACAGTCACTTGCACTTAGCCTTGCAAGCCTGGCACAGTATGCACAAAGCATTTACAACTATCACTTTCACTTAGCACATTGGCCTCATTGCCCTTAGCACTGCCTACTTACATCACCTATATTTCTATTTATACATTACAAAATGGGCCTAAACATGGGTAAACCCATGGGCCGACATCCCCTTACCTGTTACATAAGCCCAAAACCCAAAAATCCCTAAACAGGGGGTTGAGATCCCTCAATCTCTACTTTGACTTGTGATCCACCTTCGACATCCTGTCGAAGTCCAAAAATAGGTCAAACCTGACCAAGGGTCTCCAAAAATTGGTCAAGGGCCAACAGTCCCCCAACACTCACCTATGACTCATCCCGAGTCACTCTGATCTTGGTAGCTCTGCCTCAAAATCCTCAAGCCTGGCTCGAGCTGCTTTGACCCGCTACTTCGCCAAGGCCTCCTGCTCGGTGAACTCTTGAATAACTGCCTCGTTCACAGGTCCCTCTAAGCATTGTTCTACTGAAGTGACTACTTGTTCCAACTCTGCTCCTTGGCCTTCAATCTCCTCAAACAGTTGGCAAGATTTGTCCTGGATTGGTTGAAGCCTCTGAGTCACTTCCATGACTTTGCTCTGTATGGTGTGGACCTGCTATTGAGCAATGCATTGTTCCTGGGATATTTTCATTATTTCAACTACTGACAGGATCTTCAACTGTTCCTTTATTGTCTTCGCTTACTTCTTTGCCTCCTGGAGTTGTGACTCCAGTGTCTTCAGTTCAAGGTCCTCAGTCATTCACTCATAATTCTACGCACTTCTACTGCTAATTTGTTTACATTTCGAAGCTAATGCTCTGATCCTCTCAATTGCACTCCAGGCAATGGATTCTCTTTGGTCTCTTACGTCCTACAGAGTACTTGGTATTGTTTGTAGCTCTAGATCTGTTATTCTCTGTTGAAGATACTGGATGGCTTCAACAAGCTGTGCTACATGATGCTCCACTAGGTCTTCCTTCTTTTGATCCAACCTGATCTGCGAGCAGCTGGTCTTTCTCATTATGGATCTGCACTTTATCCTCTTTGAACTTTCCTTGGAGGTCATCCTTCTCCTGTCTTGAAACTCAGCGTTGCTCTATCACTTCCTCTTGTGCTTTCTTTAGGGACACTGTGGCATGTTCTGTTTCTTCATGTGCGCAATGAAGGTGAGCTTCAGTTGCATCAGCTAGTCGACAGAGTTGGTTAGGCTCATCTCCCAACTATGTTTCTTCTTATGGTGGGGGCACAGTGTACATTGCGCGACTGTAGTGAAGGGCCTATTGTACTCCTCGCAGTTATGCTTCAATTTTTTCATACATGGTCTCTTTCTTAGGTTCATTTCTCTACAAAAGATCTTCTGAGGCATATGATATAGCTGTGATGAAGAATTCGAAGTCATCGAGCATGAGAACAGTCTGCATCTTGGTCTTACTAGCTTTTGACATCTTCCGAGATGTGGGTTTCGTGGGAGAAACATTTATTTTGTTAGACGGCTCTACGTCATCAGGGGGATTTTTTGGCGGTGTTACTTCACCTTGCTTCTATTTATCTTATTTTCCATTGTTTTCTTTTTTATATACTTCATCATCACCTCCTCCTCCAGGGGATTCTGAAGCAGTTTCTTTTGATGCACTGCTCAGTTGATGGACCTCTTCTATCTTCTTCCTTCTGCTAGTTCCAAGTGTATCATTCCCATCACGAGTGACCACCAGGCTTCAGATTAGTTCGGGATTGAACAGTTCTACAGGGTCAACATGGATAAGGAGATTTGTAGGCCATTCCTTAGTTATTTCTTCTAGGTCCTCCTATGTGAGTTTGTAATAACTATGTAGTACTTCTTTGTGTTTGTCTCTACGCACAGTGATGTAGATAAATGTATGTCTGTGTGGAACTTCACAAATGGCCTGAGCCTGTGCAGGGTGTTTGGAATTATACGAGGGACAACCTCAATAGCCCTATTTAACTGTAGGTAGTAGGTTTGGAACACCGCGTTTGACTACCATTGTTTTCCCATATTCCTCAAATACCAGAGCGAGGTGAAATTTGTGGCTAAGGGTTCAGATGGCTCTAGTTCAGGGAAGGTCGCACCTTCCAGCATCTCCCAAGCTATGAACGCGATGATGATCAACATCCAACTAAAATGGAACTCAGAGACTTGATCCTAAGCTTCACAGCAGTCTTGGTCTAACTAGTTCACTAAGTACTTTTCCCAGTTCATCTGTAGTCCCTCCACGCATTTCCCTGCGAGGTCAACAACAAACCCTATGACCTTTGTGGGTCTGTTCTTCCAGACTAGCTTACCAGCAATCAATTGGCAAGCAAGACACATTGCGCCATTTTGGATGGAGTCTACCTTATAGCCTCATTTCCCCTTCTCCACATCACCGTATGTAGCTTTAATCTTTTGCACCAGGGAACAGTCTGCAACCTTCCCTAGGTAAAAGACTTACGGGTCTGGTCCCTGCATGCTAAGTTTGGTGATCCAATGGATCAATGCTAGGTCGATGGTGGTGCATCTGTCTAGCCACAAATAACCACCATAGAATCTTGACAGTAGGAGCTTAATGCATGTGTTAACCTCCTGGTGCCTTCCAAAATGGGGTATTTTCATCATGCTCAGAATAGTGGACTATGCGAGGTCCATAGTCCATGGTTGGGGGATTATCCTCGACTTCTTCCCCTTCATCCTAGTCAAATACCTATGAGGGGAGAGCATGTTGAATTTCTTGCGATCCCCTAGGTTAAATTCGTTGATATTTAGTGTCATGATCTTATCCAGTTGAGGCTTTCCTATGTGTATCCCCTTCGGGAGGTATGCGTTAACCAAGGTGTATTCGAAGTCCCTGGGGACACTTTCACGATTCACCGTGCTGGCTAGAGGTAGGATGTTGTCGAGTATGATGGATGGGATTAACTTCGCATTCACCAAGTCATCTCGATGCTTGGTTCTTTTCTCGGTCGCAGCTCGAGATGGTCTGTATCCGCGAGAAGTCGATGGGGAGGCTTGCACTCCTCTCGTTGATGAAGCTTGAATTCTGATGAACATCACCTTCTCAGCCATAAGTTCGATTAGAAATTCTTCCACAGACTTTTCTACAACATTGAGTTCGTCCGACATGCACACTCGATATTGGAAAAATCAAGTTGATTAAAAAATGCTCAATGCAATAGAAAAAGTAGCGAAGTCTCAGTAAGCATAGCACAGTAACAATGAATTCTCTTGTTGGCTCAGATACAATTTGAGAAAGTTTTTCGGTGCAACATTCGATGGAATAAGTAGACAGTGATGTAATGTATCCCTCCAATGAACAAGAAGCCTTCATCAATGCAGTTATGTCCGTTACGACGCGGTCCCAACGGTCTGATGGTGAGATTTCTGATCATAATTGTTGTTCTAACCATTTGGGAATGTCAATCTAACAGTTATAATGCCTCCAACGGTCATATCGCTCTACCATGGTGAAGTGCCAATCTGGGCTACTATGATATTACGGCGAAGTTCAAATTCTGGAGACCTTCCTTCTACGAAGTCTTCTCTGGAACTTCCTGTAATTTCTCCAACTTTGCTTTCTTCTCACTGAGATTTCTATCCTTCTTCCATGTGATCTGCATCTTGGTATTCCTCTTTCCATTCTGATTTGTATCTCCTCTTGGCATAGAAACTTCACGTTGGTGATGGTGTTTACTAGGGTTCAACGATAATACTTATTCTTTGTCTGGGGTAACTGTTATACTCTCTTGTACATATAGGTTCTTTAAATACTCTTGTGTTCTTTCAACTTTGACATCCAGATTTCTGGTCCTCAGTAGCTTCGACTGGTTTTCTCATTCTTCCAGTAAGTGTGTTATTCTCTTAGCCATGAAGTCTCTTAGTTCTCTCTTTTTCTGTTCTATAGCTTCCTCTTCTTTTCTTCAGTTCTGATCTTTCTCAATCCAGGTTTTTCCTAGTAACATAACAAATGGGGCGTTGTTCTCAATAAATTTAACAACCTCAAATTATTCTTCTGTCGAAGTGCCATGAGAACTCATAGATGTTTGGGTAAGTCTTCCACATAGGGTTATCATCTTTCCTCTAAATAATCCTATTCCTCCCAATGAAGGAATCATAGCAGGCTTTCCTAAAATTTCCCAAGTTTTTTCTATCATAATATTCACCTGTGTTTCCTCATCCAGGACACAATCTATGTCGAAGTCTCCTATTCTTATTTCTATGCACTCTTTCTCCTTGAAGATCTCTGATAAGTTGATATCTATGCAATCATTCAATTTTTCTTTCAATTATAGTAATACAGACTCTGATTCTTTCTGGGGTTCAGCCATGGTCTCATTTTCTTGGCCTTCCTCAGGGTTTTCTTGTCTCATATTCATTCTTTCAACCTTAGCAATCATTCTAGGGAAATCCAGAACGTCATGGTCCATAGATTTACAACAAAGACAACTAGGTTTTCTACTAGGGCATGCCTTAGCAATCTGTCCTGGTCTTCTGCAACTGTAACAAAGAGTTAATCCTCTCTTTCTCTTAAATGATCCCCAACCTTTCTTGTACTGCGCACTAGAATCATGGTGGCTAACCTGTAGAAAATTCTTCCTAGGATCCTGCATCCATTTGTTAGTCCAAACATTCTTTCTATGCATAGGAATAACATATATTTCATTATTTCTATCATATATACTCATATCAAACCTTCTTTCTTCTAGCTCTTCCCTAGTTTTTAGAATGGGACAAAATTTATCAAACATACCTAGACCCATACTTTAGAAAAAAGAAAATAAAAATCCACTTATATTACCTTTAACAAAGCACAAAGCTTTCAGATTTTACTTCTTTTCTTCAGATCTGCCTCCTCTCTTAGTACAGAACTTAGTAATTCAAGTAGAGTATTGCGCACTAAAGCAACAGATCTATGCACAAAGCTTTATTTTTTTTCCTCAGTTTCTAACAATCACAATTTCAGGTCCCAGCAATGGAACCATTTGTTGGCACAGGGGCAAACCCAGGGTTCAATGCTTCAACAACGCACCAAAAAAACCCTAACTATCGGCCCTTTTGACAACACCTGTGAAGCATATGAAGTCTCACCCGAGGCAGAGGAAGGGGTGGTTACAGGACTCAGATGTTTGCAACCTAGCTGGGACACAGATATTTGATTACAACACCTTAACAGAGCACTTAGCGGTTTTCATTCATTAGTACTTAACCTTCGTCTACAGTGCAGATAAACCCTAATTACAATACAACGTAGTATTCAACAACATTCAACACATTCAAGCACTAATCACATCAACATAGATTAGATCTAACATCGTATTCACATCATTAGGCACTAAGCTATCATATTCATCTAAGCATACATCATTGCACTAAGCATTAATCATATGATCTATAAAACAACCATAATGCACAAAGAAACCACAACACAAGATATAAGTGGTTCACCCCCAACCAAGGGCTACGTCCACCAACTCTTCTTCTTCTTTACTGTATTTTGTCAATCTTCTACATGCACAGAGCCACAAGGTCCTACTCCGCATAGGACAGGAGATCTGTGCGTACCTCGCCAAATCCTCCTTCCCCGAGCTAGGTTACATCACAAAGCCTTTACACAATCTCTTATAGTCACTTTCACTTAGCCTTGCAAGCCTAGCACAGTATGCACAAAGCATTTACAACTATCACTTGCACTTAGCACATTGGCCTCATTACCCTTAGCACCGCCTACTTACATCGCCTAGCTTTCTATTTATACATTACAAAATAGGCCTAAACATGGGTAAACCCATGGTCCGACATCCCCATACCCGTTACATAAGCCCAAAACCCAAAAATCCCTAAACAGAGGACAGAGATCCCATGATCTCTGCTTCGACTTACGCTCCACCTTCGACAGCATGTCGAAATCCCAAAATAGGTCAAACCTGACCAAGGATCTCAAAAACTTGGTCAAGGGCCAACAATAACGGAGTTGGAGATCCAAGAAATACCAAGAAATCTACAGGAGGTGTACGATCAGAGGGAGGAAGACACTCAGAATGCAGTCGGAAGGATCAAAGACCTTGCCTCAGAATGAAAACAATTGAGCGATAGAAGTGCACAGACTTATGAACGCCTCACAGAAGATCCAAAGCTAAGAAAACTGGAAGCACAGTTATAGGAGGCGCATCACTAGGCACTGTCAGTACAGGCGTAGATGAATCTATTCATGGCATTCGAGAGAATGAAATGACCACAAAAGCAGCGCGCGGTGTAGCAACAGATCACTACCATCTAGGCCAGAGTAATGGAAGTCATGCAGAAGTTGCAACCTATGCAGGATGAAGCCTAGAAGGTCTTTGAAGAAATTGAAGGACAAGGCTCGCAATTGGACCAGATGGTTGCAACAATGGAACAATGCCTAGAAGGTCTTGTTATAGAGTATATGATCCAAGATCTCATTGAGCAGGAGGCTCAGGCGAAGCAGCAACTCGAGGTAGCTCTAGTGAAGCTCGAGGCCTTTGAAGCATCATTTCCCAGATCTTAGTGACTCGGGATGAGTCACAGGTGAGTTTTGGGGGCATGTTGGCCCTTGACCAAGTTTTGAGGAAATCTTGGTCAGGTTTGACCAATTTTTGGACTTTGATGCAATGATCAAGGAAGGAGCACCCAAGCAGTGTTGAGATCTCAGATCTCACTTGTTTTGGGGGATTTGTGGACCCAACAAGGGGTTCTTAGGGATTTTGTAAAGGGTTATGGGATGTTGGCCCATGGGTTTACCCATGATTAGGCCTTATTGTAAAAGTATAAATAAGTAAGATGGTAAGGTAGAAGAATATAGAGAAAGAAGAGATGTAAGAGACTTAGAGAGTGAAGTCTAAATAGCTGAGTCCAAGTAGTTCTGAGTGCTTTGTGCAAAAAAAAGTGTATGTAAGGCTCTGTTCTTGATAAGAGGAATTGGCTTTGTGCTTTGACCTAATTTTGGAAGGAGCATCTAGTGCTTCGTGCACAGATCTCATGTCACCTACAAAGATTGGCTATGTGGCTTAGTGCATAGGAGAGGATGAATGTAAGAGATTGGAGAATAATGATGCAGGAGCATCGTTGGAAATCACACGGATCGGGACCACTCAGCGCATGAGATTCTTTTCAGAATCTCAAAGTTGGCAATCGCAGCAGATATTTTGAAGCATGCCTAAAATCGGCACCGGAAAAATATTTGAAGCACGCTTGAATGATCACGAGCGAAGTGGGAGTTTCCACTCCTGCTCTGGAGTATGACTGAACTAAGATAGTTGTTAGGTTATATTTTTGGAGTATACAAGTAGTCGGGGGGAACCCTAAGATCCCTCTGAGATAAATAGAGGTTTTGTACGCCCAAATGAGGCTATTTGCAAGCTAGTAGGATATTTCTGAGTTTTTAGTTTTTTTTTTTATCATAGTTGTAGCCATTTTCACTTATGAATATAACAGAGGAAAAATGACCTAATGCATGGTGTGGAAATTGTTTTGCAATTCTCTATTATTATGCTTTCATGAATGAATGAATGAATTTCGTTATGAGCAGATGGAATTGTGAATGTAAGGATAAGTTTCAATTTCTTCTCTTTTGTTAAAGTGGTGCAAGGTGTGCACACAGAATGCAAGGAGTGTGTTGACGTGATCTGTTTTGGTTCTGAATCTTAGAAGAGATAGCACGAAACTTCCCTTTTCAAGGATTGCAAAGAGACTGGTGAAAAACGTGCACAGACGTCTGTAAGAATTCAAACCTTGTGTAACATCTGGTGCAAGGAGTGCATAGATCCAAGATTCAACTAAGTGTCGAAGGGACTTTGTAAGAAGTCGAGAAACTAGAAAAGGAGAACGCCGGGAGGGAAAGAGGAATTTCTCTTTGAGAAATCCTTCGAATCTGAGTTATCGAAATCCATGAAACGCAAGGAGTGCACGGGAAGTCGAAGTCTTCACAAAACCAAGCTCGAGAGGAATAACACTTTTCATAAGTGTTAACGAGATATAAGAGTCAGACTCATAGGAGGAGAAAAGGTTTGAAACCTTTGAACACCTAAGAAAATCTTCTAAGTTAGAGAAATCAAAAGCTCAGGAGGAGGAGCGACGTTGGTCATTGGATTACAGCATAAGGATGAACAACTGTCTGATTCAAGACAAGTTACGTGAGCTTTAAGGCTTCGTATTCACAGGGGAGAGAACCCACCAAGATTTGAGACTTGAAACTTACGAAGTCCGGAGTCCCGGATTTCCGAAGTGAAATCTTCATCGTTCGATCATCTGAAGCAGACTGATTCCTCATATCGTCCGAGGTGAACATCCGGCGTTGGATCGATTAAGTGAATATGAGTCGTTAGATATCGTGAGCTCAGAAGGAAGTGAGGTTGAAACTTGAGATTCTCAAAGCGCGAAGTGGTGGAGGGTCGAAGTAAATCTGGACCGTTATATCCATAGGGATACGGGTCGATAGGTCATGAGATCTAGAGGAAGGCGAAGGTAGAGTGTTGACACATGCAAAGACCAAATATTTGAAGAGTCGAGAGTCGTCGATATGGAAGTGTACACCTTTCAGCAAATCGTGAGCTCCGGGAAAATTGTATTTAGGTTTCAGTTTGAGAACTGAGATCGCCAAACCTCAAAGACCCTAAGTGAATCTAAACCATCAGATCTGGAGGAGATGTGGTGAATATCTAAGAACTCTGGGTAAAGTCTCGAAGCGATCTATAGCCATCATATTCAGGGAAGACGTGGCATGAATCCATGCACTACAGGTAAATACTCAAAGTAAACCTCAATCGTTGATCCAAGGAGGACACGCGTCAGAGGACTATAGACTTGGGATAAAAGTCATTCAAGAAAAAGCGAAGTTTGAAATTTGAAATCTCTAGAGTCTGGAGACCTAGAGAAGACCTCAACCATTGATCGAGAAGAAGTTCGAAGGACCGTTGATTTGAGTTTAAAGGCCAAACACCCAAGGTGGAAGCTGGAACGTTTATTGGGCATGACAAGTGTCTTCATATCGCCATCTCTGGGAGATTGGAGTACGAAAGAAAGAGAGGTTTGAGATTTCAAAACCTTGGAGTCTGGAATCATGAAGGAGATTGCAACCATTGATTAAAAGTGGACAGATCTGGTCCATAGATTGGGAAGGGCAGATCTGAACCTTTAGTTCAGAAGGCACTGTAAATATTATGAGATCGACGATCACCTCGCATTGCAAGGAGAGGAGTTGCGCGGAATTTAAAAATTGAGGGCAGGACGCAATCCAAACTATGGTTTCGCCTAGAGGACACGTGGAGGCTCAGGGAGAATTGCGGTTCGAAGAGCATTTTGATCCCAAATTGCTTGTGGCCATGCCTGCAATCGTGTGGTCATGTGAGGTCGTCACATCTGAGGAGGGGCCAAGAGAAAAGGCGCTAACACCTGATACTCTGAGATTTTCTTAGAGAACAAAAGGGAAGGTCACGGGTGTTGTGAAGCATGTGCAGGAAGCCGAGAGGACCTGTGGTAAACATAGAACAAGACTAGTATGGCTTCAGAGAGTCACCCAACTCCAGACTCAAAGATCCTGACCGGGAGGTCATGTATCCCCTGAGACAGAAGGGGGTCTGCAAAAAGTGGTATCAAAGCAGAAGTTTTTCTTGCAGACAGTAGGAAAAGGAAAGGAGACAAAAATAACTCGAAGTTGTACTCTGTGTGTGACAAAAAGTCAACACAATGCCACCAAGGAGACAAGTGGAACCACCTTTGGCCAATCGAGCTATGGAAAGGGAGATGCGAGAAATTCGTTCAAGATTAGAGGCGATGGAGGCAGCGCGTAGAAGAGAACCTGATGTTGGAGACATCAGCAATGAAGAGAGCAAAGAAGTTGTGGGTGAGAATGTTGTCGAAGGAGCTATAGGAGAGGATGTTGTCGAAGAATTCTTGTTGAGAGCAGTTGCTATATTGGGAGGCAGAGCCAAGATAGAGGTCCCAATGTCTAAAGCAAATTTAGATGTTGAAGAGTTGTTGGACTAGATAAGATCAATGGACAAACACTTCGACTATGAAGAGGTCGATGAAGAGAAAAGAGTGAAATAGACTATCACGAGGCTAAAAGGGCATGCAGTGTTGTGGTGGGATGTATTGTAGGTTGA
This sequence comes from Picea engelmannii, assembly GCA_009831015.1. NCBI lineage: Eukaryota > Viridiplantae > Streptophyta > Pinopsida > Pinales > Pinaceae > Picea > Picea engelmannii. Next base: position 1,997,584 of record ML776697.1, read on the forward strand.
GAGGAGATGCAAAGGAAAACAAAAGATAAATAATTGGGATAGAATAGTAGCCAAGATGAAGGCTAAGTTCATGCCCAAATATTATCAAATCAATCTATTCAGGAAGATGTAGAACCTGAGAAAGAAGGGGATGACAGTTAAGAAGTACACAGAGGCTTTTTATAGGATGAACATCAGAACTGGACAAAGGGAGAGAGATGAAGAAAAATTTTCAAGATATATAAATGGCCTGAGATATGAAATCCAAGATGAGCTCAGCATGATGTCAGTAAGGACAGTGGAGGATGCTTATCAGTTTGCACTAAAAGAAAAGGAGAAGTTGGTAAGAAAACAAAGCCAGCGAGGAAGAGGTAAAATCCCATCCCCAAACAATAGAAAGGGAGTTACCCATGAAAAGGCACATAAGTCTAAGGATGAGACTGAGAAACCACACCATCACTCGGAAAGAGGAAGAAGTTCTCGAGGAAGACAAGGTGGTGGAAGAAGTTCTTCTAGAGGAAGAGGAAGAAGAGGAGGAGGAGAAGTAAGATGTTATGATGTGGAAAGAGAGGGCACATGTCTTGGGAATGTCCCAAGAAAAATAAAGGAGGAGGAGGTGAATCTCACATTTCAGAAGCACAGAGAGGGAATGTTGAAGCAAAAGGAGCAGAGGATGGAAGATCCCTGATGTTGAGGAAGGTCCTCTTAAAACCAGAGGCAGAGGTTGAAAAGCCAGTGCAGAGGAACAGTCTCTTTAGGACAACTTGCAAGACTAAAGAGAGAGTATGCAAGGTGATAATTGATAGTGGGAGCATTGATAACTTAGTATCCACAGAGATGGTGGAGAAATTAGAGATGGATACAACTACACATCCGAATCCATACAAAGTCTCATGGTTTCAGAAAGGACACCAGGTAATGGTTACTAAACAATACTTGGTTGAATTTAATATAGTAGGATATAGAGAAGAAATTATATGTGATGTAATTCCCATGGATGTATGCCATATTTTGTTGGGAAGACCATGGAAGTTTGACAGGAATGTCATTCATGATGGGAGGAATAATGCATACACCTTGGAGAAGAATGGTAGAACACACATGTTGCTGCCAATGGAAGAGAAGAAGGTGAAAGAGGAAGACAGCACAAGCATACTTCTCATGAGTGGGAAGGAACTCCTTAAATAAGTCAAGAAAGAACAGGAGATGCAGTTCGTTGTGGTGAGGAAACCCATAGTTATCCTTACAATTGATTCGATGGATGATTTTCCTGAAGAAGTTCAGGAATTGCTGGATAATTTTGCTGAAATAGTGATGAATGAGTTGCCTAACTCTTTGCCACCCATTAGGAGTATCATCCACCATATTGACTTGAGACCAGGAGAAAGTCTTCCAAACAAACCAACATACAGATTGACACCTCAAGAGAATGAGGAGGTGAAGCAGCAAATCCAGGAACTGTTAGACAAGGTTTTGGTTAGAGAGAGCTTGAGTCCATGCGCAGTACCAACTGTGTTGATTCCAAAGAAGGATGGAGGATGGAGAATTTGTACATACTCAAGATCCATTAACAAGATCGCCATCAGGTATATATTTCCTTTACCAAGAATGGATGATTTAATGGACTGTTTAAGTGGAGAAAATTTATTTTCCAAAATATATTTGAAAAGTGGATATCACCATATTAGAATGACAGAAGGTGATGAGTGGAATACAGCCTTTAATACAAATGAAGGATTGTATGAGTGGCTTGTTATGCCATTTGTCTTAACAAATGCCCTAAGTACTTTTATGAGGTTGATGAATGAAATATTGAAAGATTTCATTGGCAAGTTTGTAGTTGTATATATGGATGATAGACTGATATTTAGAAGGACTAAATAAGAGCATTTGAGGCACCTGACACTAGTGATGAGTGTTAACTCCCAAAGTAAAACCGTTCTTTCGGTTGAACTTTGTAGAGGATATCCTGGCTATTGGTCGCATGCTTAAGCTACTTTTGTGTTTTTATAGTTCAAGAAAATTTTTGGTTTTGATTCTGTCAAGAGATTGGAAAAACAACAGCTTTTGGTGGTTTGGGCGAGCCCCCAGCGTGCACATTAACCACCGAAAGCGTTCAGTTTCGTCAGATAAGTGGTCAATACATGAAGCAAGCAACCACTGAAAAGGTTTGAACGCGCAAAAAGAAAGCTCGTGCTTTCGCACGAGCCAGATGTCAAATTTCGCTGCAATGATGAGAAGTTCAAACCGCCGAAAGCACGCGTCGTGGGAGTTGATGTTCGTTCATGGGTTTCAACCGAAAGCTCCAAAACTCCTGCGCGTTATTCACTGCAAAAATCATTTTCAAATCTGCGCCAAGCGGTGATAGACAGAGACGGTTGCACGGATTCTTCTCCCTCCTCAGTGGCAGAAACATTCATCATTTTGGCAGGACATTCGTTCATCATAAAACGCAAAGTGTTATCAAGGAGCCCAAGAATCGCTGGAGATACCTGCCGATGCGCGATTTTGTTTTCAACAGATCAGGATTTTCAAATCTTGGTTCCTCTTTTCGGGCAAATCGACACAGTAGCCCCGAATTCAGCCAGCATTTCAAATCGAGGAAAACACAAGGTTATCGGGTAAGTATGTAAACCCTGCTCTGTAAAAACTTCATAAATATATTTCCCCCCGAAAGGTTGAAGTTTCAGTTTCTCCTGCTCGACTGTCATTTAAATGTGTCCTGATATTCTAATACATCTATCAACCCTATACCCTGTCAAACTATTTCAATCTGCTTATCGACCATACACTTAGCTCCTAGAACCTCTGTCTCCCGAATAACTGGTCGAC
>ML776697.1:2007157-2034242 GCA_009831015.1 Picea engelmannii
CTAAAGTTGGTTATCATTCCCCAACTTCCTCCCAAAATCTGGCCTCCAAAAATGCCCAATATCTCCCAAAAATGGGTCAAATCCTCCATTAACACGCTTAAAAATCATAAATATCTACTAAACATAGGTAAAAAACCCACTCTGTAACCAAAAATTAAAAAATACACAGAGTATCCCCTAAGGTTGGGCACGCGCCTTGGCTCTTGGTCTTTATGCGCATGCATAGGATCAAAGGCTAAAAGAAGGGTGCCTTGGATGGGCTAAGCCCCTTTTGGAGCACGCCCCCCTGGTCTTATGGGATATCCCCTGATCCTTGGGCTGGTGCTTATCCATTTGAGCATGTGTGTGAGGAGGAGCCTCCCCTTTGCTGGTTTGAGATCGTATGCAATGTTTAGACCATGGGTTGGGGCTTAGCCCTAGCCCCCTTTTGCCTCATTGTAACTTTATTTCACTTTATTTACAATAAAGTGAGCTGGGTATTACAAGAATCACAAGAGAGTATTGGTAATAGGGACTTTGCCAATATTTGGGCTGGTCCAAGAAGTCATGGAATCGACCCCCATGGACTCCAAATAAACTTTTTTCACCAACCATTAACCAATATCATGGTGCCACGTGGCAACCCATGACTAGGCCACGTGGCACCCAACAATTTGCAAAACAAATACCACTTGTCAATTGTTGGGTGGATTCCTGTCACTGACTAGTCACCTTATGTCGGGCTACCACTTGTCTCCAACTGCCTCTACCATGTAAACACTGTTGATGTCAGCATTTGATTGGACCTGTTGACTTTTTGCCTGTTTTGGAAATCGGTCAGAGTGAGATAACTCTCGCATACGGTGCCAGTTTGAGAAATTGATTATGTGGTCGGAATCAGCGTGAAGATTCAGTCGCAATGGAATTAGTTTCGTCTGATTCTGAGAACTTTCATTTTTTAGCCTTTTTTAGCCCTGTCAAGCTCCTGGATCCGATTTTGGATTAAAAGGACACTAGGTAATGGTTACTAAACGATGCTTGGTTGAATTTAAGGTAGGAGGATATAGATATGAAATTATATGTGATGTAATTCCCATGTATGTATGCAATATTTTGTTGGGAAGACAATGGCAATTTGACAGGAATGTCATTCATGATGGGAGGAAGAATACATACACCTTGGAGAAGAATGGTAGAACACACATGTTGTTTCCAATAGAGGAGAAGAAGGTGAAAGAGGAATCCAACACAAGCATACTTCTCATGAGTAGGAAGGAACTCCTGAAACAAGTCAAGAAATAACAGGAGATGTAGTTCACCATGGTGAGGAAACCCAAAGTTATCCGTACAAGTACTTCGATGGATGATTTCTTGAAGAAGTTCAGGAATTGCTGGATAATTTTGCTAACATAATGGTGGATGAGCTGCCTAACTCATTTCCACCCATCAAGAGTATCAGCCACCATATTGACTTGATACCAGGAACAAGTCTGCCAAACAAAGAAGCATACAGATTGACACCTTGAGAGAATGAGGAGGTGAAGAACCAAGCCCAGGAACTGTTAGACAAGGGTTCGATCAAAGAGAGCTTGAGTCCATGCATAGTACCAACTGTGTTGAGTCCAAAGAAGGATGGAGGATGGAGAATTTTTGTAGACTCAAGATCCATTAACAGTGTCGCCATCAGGTATAGATTTCCTTCACCAAGAATGGACGATTTAATGGATTGTTTAAGTGGAGCAAATTTCTTTTCCAAAATAGATTTGAAAATTGGATATCACCAGATTAGAATGAGAGAAGGCGATGAGTGGAAGACAACCTTTAATACAAATGAAGGTTTGTATGAGTGGCTTGTTATGCCATTTGTCTTAACAAATGCCCCAAGTACTTTTATGAGGTTGATGAATGAAATACTGAAAGATTTCATTGGCAAGTTGGTAGTTGTATATCTGGATGATATACTGATATTTAGAAGGACTAAAGAGAAGCATTTGAGGCACCTGACACTAGTGATGAGAAGAATACAGCAGGAGAATTTGTTGATAAATCTAAAGAAGTCCTATTTTATGAAGACATTGCTCATTTACTTGGGTTTTGTGATCTCTTCAAATGAACTGAAGATAGATCCATAGAAGGTAAAATCAATCTAAGATTGGTCATCACCAAGGAGTATGTTTGAGGTAAGGAGCCTCCATGGATTAGCAATATTCTATAGGAAGTTCATCAGAGACTTTAGTGGAATTTGTCCACCAATGATGGATACAGTGAAGAAGAAGCATAAGTATTTTAAATGGACAAAGGAGGCTAAGAGGAGATTCAATATACTGAAGGAGAAAATAACAGAACGACCAATTCTGGTCTTGCCGAATTTTGAAAAGACATTTTAGGTGAGATGTGATGCAAGTGGAGTTACAATAGGAGCAGTTTTGAGTCAGGATAATAGACCTATTGCCTATTTTAGTGAGAAGTTGAATGAGACCAAGAGAAAATAATCCACATATGATAAGGACTTTTATGCCATAATTCAAGCCTTGAAGAAGTGGAGACATTACCTTGTCCCACAAGAATTTTTCTTGTATAGCGATAACCAAGCTTTACAATTCATAACCAGACAGGAAAAATTGAATCAGAGACATGCAAAATGGGTTGAGTTTATGAAGAATTTTACTTTTGTCATAAAACATATTGTCGGGAATGCTAACAAAGTTGTTGATGCATTAAGCAGGAGATGTTTGATTCTGCAGGAATTTCATGTGAAGAACTTGGGGTTTGAACACCTTAAGGATAGGTATTGTGATGATAAAGATTTTAGGGAAGCATATGAAGCATGTGCAAATCCTGTTTTGAGAAACAGAAGCATTGTCTCGTACAGAGACACAAAAATTGTTGGTCACTTTTGGAGAACACTATGGAAGAAGTTGGGGAAAGATTTGTCCTTCAACTCAAATTATCACCCTCAGACAGATGGACGGGATGAGGTGGTAAACAGAAGTTTGGGAAAATTATTGAGGAGTTTGGTTACTAAGCATCATAATCAGTGGGATCAGATTCTTCCCCAAGTAGAATTTGCATACAATGACTCACTGAATAGGAGCACTGGAAAGAGCCCATTCCAAATATTGTATGGAATGCAACCCAGGGGAGTATCTGAGTTGAGAGACTTGGAAATGAGTGAGATCTAGAGCGCTGGAGAAGAATATTTTGCTGCAGAAATGTAGAGGCTCCATAACCATATCATAGACCAGTTGCAGATTTATAACCAGGAGTACAAGTGCAGAGCTTATCAACATCACAGAGAACTTTAATTTGAAGTAGGAGATCAGGTTCTGGAACATCTCAGGAAAGAGAGGTTCCCTAGGGGAACATGTAACAATTTAAAGATGAATAAGATAAGACCATGTAATATCATGAGGAAGTTTGATGCAAATTCCTATGAGATTGATTTGTCAGATGATGTGGGCATATCACGCGTATTCAATGTTTAAGACTTGTATCCTTAGAGGAAATATGACATGGAGGGATCAGAAGATCAATAGAAGATTAAGTGGGAGAAACAAATTCCTATAGCATAAAAATCACTGATGGAGAAGATTGTTGATCAGAGGATTGGCAAGAATACCAGAAGGAAGCCCTATTTTGAATATCTGGTCAAGTGGAAGGGACACCCAATAGAAGATGCCAGTTGGGAAAATGAAGTTGATATCCATAAGCATGGAAATTCTGTGCAGGAGATAATGGAAAGGAGTCCATGAATTTTTTTGTCAAGGGGAGTATGATGCAGGAGCATCATTGGCAAGCACACGAAGCAGGACTACTCAGCGCATGAGAATATTTTCAGAATCTCAATGTTGGCAGTCACAGTGGATATTTTGAAGCAGGCCTAAACTCAGCATTAGAAAAATATTTCAATCACACTTGAACAATCGTGAGAGAAGTGGGAGTTTCCACTCCTTCTCTAGAGTATGACTGAATTAAGATAGCCATTAGGTTAGGTTTTTGGAGTAGACAAGTAGTCGGGGGGGAACCCTAAGAGCCCTCTAAGATAAATAGAGGTTTTGTATGCCCAAATGAGGCTAGTTGCAAGTTAGTAAGATATTTCTAAGTTTTCATTTTTTGTTTTGATCATAGTTGTAGCCATTTTCACTTATGAATATAACAGAGGAAAATTGACCCAATGCATGGTGTGGACATTGTTTTGCAATTCTTTGTTATTATTCTTTCATGAATGAATGGATGAATGAATTTCATTATGAGTAGATGGAACTGTGAATGTAACGATAAGTTTCAATTGTTTCTCGTCTTTTGAAGTGGTGCAAGGTGTGCAGACAGAATGAAAGGAGTGCATTGATGGGACTTGTTTTGGTTCTGAAGCTCAGAAGAGATAGCACGAAACTTCCCTTTACAAGGAGTGCAAAGAGACTGGTGCAAAATGTGCACATTCGTCCGCAAGAATTCAAACCTTGCGTAAAGATCCGGTGCAAGGAGTGAACATATCCGATATTCGACTAAGTGTCGAAGGGACTTTGTAAGAAGTCGAGAAACGAGAAAAGGAGAGCGCCAAGAGGGCAAGAGGAATTTCTCTTTGAGAAATCCTTCGAATCTGAGTTATAGAAATACCAGAAATGCAAGGAGTGCACGGGAAGTCAAAGTCTTCACAAAACCAAGCTCATGAGGAATAACACTTTTCATAAGTGTTAACGAAATCCAAGAGTCGAACTCGTCGAAGGAAAAAAGGTTTGAAACCTTTGAACACCTAAGAAAATATTCTAAGTTAGAGAAGTCAGAAGTTCAGGAGGAGGAGCGATGTTGTCCATTGGATTACAGCGTAAGGATCAACAACTGTCTGATTCAAGACAAGGTACGCAAGATTTAATGCTTCGTACGGATAGGGGAGAGAACCCACAAAGATTTGAGACTTGAAACTTTCGAAGTTCGGAGTTCCAAATTTCCGAAGTGAAATCTTTGTCGTTCAATCATCTAAAGTAGACTGAGCCGTCAGATCGTGTGAGGTGAACATTCGTTGTTGGATCGATCAAACGAATATGAGACGTCTGATATCGTGAGCTCGGGAGGAAGCGAGGTTGAAACTTGAGATTCCCTAAGTGCGAAGTGTCAGAGAGATAAAGCGAATCTGGACCGTTAGATACAGAGGGATACATGTTGATGGGTCATGAGATCTAGAGGAAGGCGAAGGCGGAGTGTCGAAACACTCGAAGCCCGAAGATTCAAAGAGTCGATAGTCGTTGATATGGAAGTGGACACCTGTCAACATATTGTGAGCTCCAGGTAAATTGTAGCGAGGTTTTAGTTTGAGAACTTAGATCGTTGAACCCCGAAGACCCGAAGTGAATCTGAACCATTGGATCTGGAGGAGACGTGGCGAAGATATGAGAACTCCAGGTAAAGTACTGAATCGATCTATAGCTGTCAGATTCAGGGGAGACGTGGCGTGAATCTGTGCACTCTGGGTAAAGACCTGAAGTAAACCTTAGTCGTTTATCTGAGGAGGACACACATAAGAGGAATATAGCCTTCGGATAAAATTCAATGGAGAAAAAGCGAAGTTTGCAATTTCAAATCTTTAGAGTCTGGAGACCTGGAGAATACCTCAACCGTTGATCGAGAAGAAGGTTTCAGGACCGTTGATCTGAGTTGAAAGGCCAAACACCCAAGGCGGAAGCTAGACCACTGATTGGGCAGGACAGTTATATGCATATCGCCGGCTCTGGGATATTGGAGTACGGAAGAAAGCGAGGTTTGAGATTTCAAAACCCAGGAGTACAGAATCGCGAAGGAGATCACAATCGTTGATTAAAAGGGGAAAAATCTGGTCCGTAGATTGGGAAGTGTAGATATGAATTGTCAGTTAAAAAGGCACCATCAATATCGTGAGATCGACTATCACCTCGCATTGCAGGGACGGGATTTTCACAGACTTTCAAATACTAAGGGCATACCACAATCCAAACCGTGGTTTCATCTAGAGGACACGTGGAGGCTCAGGGAGAATTGTGGGCCGAAGAGTAGTTTGATCCCAAACTGCTTGTTGTCGCACCCACAATCGCCTGGTCATGTGAGGTCATCGCCCAAGGTCACATCTAAGGAGGGGCCAAGAGAAAAGGCACTAACGCCCGATACTCTGATATTTTCACAGAGCGCGAAAGGGAAGGTCGTGGGTGTTGTGAATCCTGCACAGGAAGCTGAGAGGACCTGTGGTTAACATAGAATGAGACCAGAATGGTTTCAGAGAATCACCTGACTCCAAACTCAAAGATCCTAACTAGGAGGTCATGCAGCCCCTAAGACAGAAGGGGCTCTGCAACAAGTAATAAAGAAGACAAAGCAGTTGGTGGACGTAGCCCCACACTGGGGTGAACCACGTATATCTTATGTCTTTGATGTTCTTTGTGCTATTTTGTGTTTGTCAATTATCTTCTTAGTGTTTTTGTTATTATGTATGATGGATAGATCTGATGTTTCTTAGTATTTTACTTGTGCTAGATGATTGAATTTTAATCTAACTTTGTGTTGTGTGCTAAGTGATTGATGTGTTTACTCTTTGTTGTTACTGCGTTGATCCATATTAGAGTTTATTCTGTGATGTTAATAAAATCTAATGAACTAATACATATCATCTTCTAAGTGTTATTAAAGTACTTTGCAAAGTATTATAATCACATATCTGTGTCCCATATTGGTTACAGACACCTTAGTCATGTAACCCCCCTTGCCTCTACCTCGGGTGAGACTTCACCTGCTTCGTAGGTGTTGCTGAAAGGGTCGGTAGTTAGGGTTTTGTTGGTGCGTTGTTGAAGCGTTGAACCTTGGGTCTGCCCCTGTGCCAACAATTGTCCACATATAATCGTCAGTTGTTAGAGTTGACTTTATCAAATATTTTTAGTGTAGTCAATTCAACAAGGATGTTTGACCTGACTATCCATGTGTCCAAGTCGTAGTCGATTGTTGGAATGTTCGATCCAACACCTAACTATCTTTTGTTCCTGGTCGATTGTCCGACCGACATACTTGTCGACTACTCAACCAACTGATGTAGAGATCTGGTCGATAGTCTGACCAATTATATCCATATGTAGGTTGACCTCCCAACTGACTGAATCCAGGAGAATTGTGATGAACCATTAGTGTTTGATGTTCCAACATATATGTGCACATTTTAAGAAAATCCTAGCAAGAATATCAATTTTGAGGTGTGCAGAAGAGATTTGAGGTGTGCAAGAGAAGTTGGAGAATATTCTTGGGGTCTAAAGGTGTGCAAGAGGAGTTTTCTTGGATTTTTAAGGGTACTCTATGAAGGACTAATGTTTATGATGTTTCAAAGTGATTTGTTTTGAGATTTGATGTTGTAGTATGAGATTATATTCTGGGAATGATTCTACGAGGTTCACTAGGGAATGAAGGCTAAATATGACTAGGATTTGAATCTATGTCTAGGGTATGAAGCAAACAGAGGCATTGGAGCATGAAAGTTAAGGGTATGATTGTGTTATAAAATACATGAAGTATGAATCATGCAGGTGAAGTTAGAAGTACTATGTGTATGAAGATATTAGGTTGGTGCCTATACAGGTCTTAGTAAGTTGGTGCTCAACTGAGGAGATTGGTGTCCCTAGTAAGTTGGTGCCTACACACTATCTTATTGAGTTTGTACTCAGTTAAGGAGATTGGAGTATTTATTAGGCTGGTTCCTACAATCTTTGTAAAATTTGGTTGGTGCCTACAGACATTTATAAAGATAGTTTTTGTGGTTTTCTCCCACAAGGGTTTCCATGTTAAATTGTGTGCATTGTGATTTCAGTTATATGTTCTAATAAATTATTAATGGATGGTTAAATAAAGTGAAATGTACCTTATAATGATTCACCCCCCTCTCAATATAAGCATAAGTTCAACAATAATCAAATAATACATTGCAGGCTATAGAAGGAGAAGGACAAAACAATGGAGGGCTATGACTCCACACAAGGGGAATGAAAGGGGACTTAGGGGGCTCAAGGGGGGCAAACAAAGATAACCCCAATGTTCTTTGGCCCCATGGGAAAGAAGAACTTGACAAATTCTTCCAACACCTAAACAATATCTCAAACGACATAAAATTCACAATGGAACTTGAGGAAAACTGTAACATACATTTTCTAGACGTTCTAATTAATAGGAAACACGATGGAAGCTTACAAAACATTGTTTATAAGAAGAAGAACCACACAAAGAACTATCTACACGCAAACTCCCATCACCACCCCAACCAGAAACTAGGAGTCCTTCAAACCCTAGCCACAAGAGCCATAAGAATCTCTGACAAGGAACACTTTGAAAAAGAAAAAGATCACCTCTCCAACATTTTCAGAAACATTGGATATAATAACAAAGACATTAAAAATGCAATCAATAAAGCCAAAGAAAAAATGAACATAACACCCAAACCCCCTGATAACCAAACCCCTAATAACATTGCTTGCCTCCCTTTCATCCAAGGAGTAGCAAACAAACTCGCCAGAGTCCTCAGCAGAAAAGAGATTAAGACCTCCTTCAAACCACATGAAACCATCAAACAAAATATGTGATCTGTTAAAGATAAAATGGATCTGCACAAATGCAAAGGAATTTACAAGATTGAACGCTCATGTGGTAAATGCTACATCGGCGAAACTGGGTGCTCCTTTCAAATTAGAATTAAAGAACATGGAGCCGACATAAAGAATGAGTGTATTCGTACATCAGCCTTAGCAGAACACTCACTGGAAAAAAAACACCATGTACGCCTTGAAGAGACAAAAATTCTGGCAAAGGAGGATCACCTATTTAAATGTCAAATTGGGGAAGCGATTGAAATTCAAAGAAATCCTAGCAACCTTAATAAAGATAATGTCCTAGAACTGAATGAAATCTGGCTCCCCTTAATAAAAAGGAACAATAATTAAAACAAACAACTTTAGGAAAACCCTAATTTTTAAAATTAAAAACAATTTTCATTCGATAAATCTAAAAAAATTAAAGTTTTTCTAAACATTGATTAATCATTACTTAAGATCTTTATAAATTAAAAAAAATTAATAGAAATAATTTGAAAACAATATTAGAATACTCTCATTAAAAATACAAACTTTTTAAAAGCCTTTTAAATAATAAACAACATAAAAATTTAAAAATAATTGATAAATCCAAATAATATAATAAACCTAAGAACTAATTATAAAATAACAATTTGAAAAACTAAAAATAAAACATTATAAAAAAATTAAAAGATTACCGTTATAACGCTGGGGTCCGCTCGGGTTCAGCCATCTACTTAAATCTTGGTCGGCCGGCAAAACGAAGAATAAGGTTTGTCGTTGCCTTATTCTTCCTTCTTGGTAGTTCCAGTTAGACCAGCCAGGACCAAGCCCATCCAAAACCTTCCTGACTTCTTATAGAGGTTCACCTTCAGGCATGAGGCAGGACAGGTCCATGTCTTATCGGTCCTAATTGGTCTTCCCTTAGTGATGGTACGGTTTTTTTTTTTTTTAACTTAATTAATGAATGAATAATTAGGGTTCTTCCCAGCCAACATTTAAGCTCTCCTCTATACATTTAGCATTTATAGGAAGCATCTCTCTTAAATCATAACCCAGGATTCTTGTCCTGAAGATGGATCTTGATATGGATCCGAAACGTCGACAATCCATCAATGAAACTGTGGTTTTTCCGAACTTAACTGAAAACCCTCACCACAAAAATCTTATTGAACAAATTATTTTATTTATAAGCCTAAGCCCTTAACCTTTCTAAATTAATATTCCTTGATCCTTGGGATTAGAGATAAAAGAGTACAAACATGTACTTTTTATGAAAACACATGGTTTTCTACTTACATGCAATGTTACCTATGTCCTTTTTAGCCATGCACGGGACAAAGAGAGATTTTGAAGATTTTTGGGGGAGAGTTTGAATTTTTTGGGGGGAAATTCAAATCAACCAAGTGTCTGAATTATTGGGGGGTTAAAAGTACCAAGGGTTCAAGTGACCGAAATATTCAAGCTACCATTCCAGTTCGAATCTTCAGCTATTTGAGTTACCATTCAATGGCATAATTCAAATTATCGGATTTGGGAGAGCTTGAATTGTCATCATGTTGAGGAAATTAGAGAGAGTTTGTCCCTGAGATAGAATGACCATAGATATACTATAAATGGGTTATAGGAAGCTACAACCATGAATTATGAGAGAATTGTGACTATATGGAATGATAATCATTATCATTGAGAAATTTCTCTACAACTAATAATCCCTGGAATCCCAATAGTGAAATTTTATATCCAACTTGTGCTAGATCCATAGATGGAAGGGGGATAACGTCAGGGAAGTAGAGAACTATATCCCATTCCTTGGGTTCTACAAGATGGTAGGGAAAGAGCATTGTGATGTGATATTGTTGTAGGTGTAAATATTGACTGTGAACCTAGAAATTTGGTTGTGAGAAGAGAACTATAGCCTACCATGGAAAAATTTCACCCTTATGGATTCATAATCTCAACTCAAGGGTGGCCTCTGTTTCATAGAGAATTAGTGTATTAGGGAGCCTATGGTTGGGTGGCACGTCCTTCTTTTATAGCCAATTGGTAGAAAATTTATAGAAAAATAAGTGTTCATGAATGTACTTGTGAATTGTGTTGAATTAAGGTTGTTTATGTCATGGATTTTATTACTTTTGGGTTTGTTCAATCATGTTTTCATGTGTAATCCTTCAATCATAATTTCTAGTTCCATTGTGACTAAATGATTAACTATTCTTGCATAAGTCTTCAATGTAATTCCTTCATATGTTTATTAATTAATAGTAGGATAGTGAGGAAAGGTATCAAAGAAACAAATTTGGAGTGAAATCGGTGGTTTCAAGAACTGCCCCATATCCTCAAAGTGCACAAAGGGTATTGGGTATGTGCTTAATGAATGGAACATCCTTATTTTGAAGCCAATAGGTGGAAAATTTCTAGACAAATAATTTTTCATGAATGTACCTATAAATTGTGTAGAATTAACGTTGTTTATGTCATGGATTTTATTAGTTTCATGTTTGTTTAGTCTTTTTTTTGTTTTTTCTTTTCCGACAAAATAAATTGCAAGAAACCCTCTTAGTACTTCCCCACATTTTTTGGATGGTAAACAAGGTCAACCATCGGCCCTGATTATGGAGCCTAACCCCAAGGGGATCAAGAGAGTCAAAATTGTGACCTCCCCAACTTATCACTGTGGTAGAGAACTCACGTCGGGCTCAAGACCACTTGAGATAACCCTCAAGGCTTGGTTTGTTTAGTCTTGTTTGCATGTGAAAGCATACAATTATAATTTATGGTGTTTTGTGACCGAATGATTAATGATTCTTGCATACTTATGCATTAGAATGGATGCCTATGTTAATTAATTAATAGCAGGATATTGAGGTAAGGTATCAAAGGAACAAATTTGAAGTGAAGTTGGTGATTTCAAGAAGTACCCCATATCCTCAAAGTGCAAAGAGGGTAGTGGGTATGTGCTTAATGAAAGGAATATTTAGAAATTGCTTGGATAGATTTCTCATTGTATTCCTAGATGGAATTCTTATTTATTCAAATTAAGAGGAGGAACATGAAGAGCACTTGAGGTTAGTACTACAAATGTAGAGAGAGCATTAGTTGTATGCTAAGTTAAGCAAGTGTTTCTTTTATTAGAGGTGGATTCATTATTTGAGACACATCATCTCTAAGGAAGGAGAATCAATATAGAGAGAGAGGATTGAATCTATTAGGGGATGGCTTACTCCTAAGAACATAGTCAAGGTGAGGTCATTCATGGGGCTTGATATAAACTACAAAATATTCATAGAAGGATTATCCAAGATTGCTCATCCCATTGTATATTTAAATAGAAGGGAATTAGATTTGAATGGACACCAAAGTGTGAATAAAGCTTCTGTATGTTCAAGGAATTGCTTACTAGTGCACCCATTCTTAAGATTGTTGATCCAAATGAATATTTTGTATTATATACAGATACCTGCAAAGAGGGACTTGTTGGAGTTCTTACTCAAAATGGGAATGTGATTTTTTATGTATCCACGAAGCTTAGGGAGCATGAAAAGAACTATGTCACACATGACTTAGAACTCATTGCAATAGTTCATGCCTTAAATACGTGGAGACATTACTTGATGGGGAGACAGTTTGACTTAAGCACGGATATGGAGTGTTACTAGTGTAAGAATTTATCAGAGAAATGAAAGAACAAATGGTAATGATCAAGAAGAATTTAAATACAACATAAGCCAATAAAAATATTTATGCAAATAAAGACATAATACCAATCAAATTTAAAGTTGGAGAGCATGTGTTTCTGAAAGTGAAACCAAAGAAAATTTCATTGAATTTGGAGAGCTACACTAAATTTCCAACTAGATATTGTAGTCCATTTAGGATCATGGATAGGATAGGACATGTTGCATACATGCTTTCATTTCCTACTACCATAAAAATTTATAATGTGTTTCATGTATCATTGTTAAAAAAATGTGTGCATGATCCTAACCATGTCATTGATTGGGATTTGATTTAGGTGGAATCCAAAGGAGAGTTCTAGATACAAACAATGTGTATATTGGATAGGAAGGTCATTGCACTCAAAAATAGAGTCAAGGGGAAATTAAAGGTCCAATTGAACCACTACAACATTGAATGAGCAACGTGGGAGCTCAAGGATGCATTGAATGAGCAACGTGGGAGCTCAAGGATGCAATGAGGGAGGCATACATTTGTTTTGACATTTTTATGTAAAAATGAATGATGATGATGTGCACCAACGACAATGAAAAATCTAAGGGGAGAAGAATGTAATATCCTAGTTGTGATCTCCATACCAATAGAGTATATGTGTACATTCTAAATGGTTAGAAATCAAACAATGTAATATGTAAGATTGTACATTGAATGTGTAACATCCCCCTCTTGCACGCACTGAGCGGACTTATTCTTTGAGGACACTTGCGTGCAAGTGATCCGGTTCTTTATACGATTTGTTTTTTTTATTATGATTATGAGATATTGTGGATCTGATGACATGTTATTTTTTCTATAATTGCATCGATAGGTGCTATTGATTGGGTTATCCTTAGTGTGTAGGACTCTGGACGTTAGAGGATGTCGACGACATCGATGGATCTCCTTGGACTCCGGATCGAGTTAGGGAGTGGATTATTATGGTTTGAATGTTTTGATACTACAAATGTGACATATGACTAGATACTATGATGTTGATTGTTATAGATGACATGTTTCATTGATGGATGCAGGTTGACGATAGCTTGCCAACTAGACTCAGTTTTGGATTAAAGGGGTCATGCACGACAACCAGAGACATTGAGGGAGAGGTGTGGCAGCAGCCCTGCCACAGCCTACTAGCACTCCCTCCGTGGCTCGAACTATAGGTTAACAATTACCTAGTTTGAGAGACCCGCGATGTCGTGAGGGCAGACTATGATAGTCGCTCACGATGATTCTAAGGGGTGCACAATAAGGCAGGGTCCTTATTCCTTAAAGGCCCTTAGTCTCCCACAAGATCACCTAATGGAGTATTGACTCCAGGGGTTTTATGTCTACTAAATTCAGTCAAGAGGCGGGTTGCACCCTTGGATCATGTAGTGTGTATTGAAGGGCATGTAGCGCAAATAAAACAAAAATGCAGGTGAGTGGTACCCTTGGAGCACGTAGTGTGTCTTGAAGGGCACATCGTGGTTCTAACTTGGGTAAGTTAATAAACATGGTACCTAGAAAACTATGCCTCCTTAGGACCTGGTTGGCCTTAAAATAGATGATGGTATGAGTAAAGTTTAATAACTAATTGTTCCCTTAAAAATTATTGCCCAACCTAGTGAAATTAAAACCTAGGTCTAAGTAGAACATGTGATCAAAGAAAAACTAAATAGACGTGTAACAAGAATGGGGTAAAGAAAATTCAAACATTGTTTGTTAAAAGTAAAAATTATAATGGAGGATTAAATTATTAAAAGAGTAAATGGTTGTTTTGTCTAAACTTGCTAGTTATGAACTTAGTTAAAAAGAAGAAGGGGAAACTTAAAGAAAAAGGGAAACTCAAAAAAGGGGAAACTTAAAGAAAAAGGGGAATGTCTAACTTAGTAGGGAATCTAGCCTTTGGAACTTTCTATTTGTGAACTCAACTAGGCTTTAAGTAAGGCATAAGTCATTTAAGAAATGTAATGGAATAAAGGGACACCGAGGAGTGTTTTTAGGAACGCTTTTAGGTGGGTGAGGGAAATAGGAAAAATTAATTAATTAATAAATTGATTTTCTAGTGAAACTAAGGGATCGGGTGACATGTGTACAGGGGAGGTTTGTCCTAATTAAATTTAATAAAAAGAATCTAATGAGGGTTTGGGAAACTAATGACTAAGAGAACTCTATAAAAAGGATGGCGGAGGAGGATTATGGATCATGTCTAGTATGCGTAAGGTTACGCTGCCGGAATTTTATCTTGACTGAACTTTTCTTGTGGGAGTTCGAGATTCCCAGCTCAGACAATGAGTGGTAGCTCGACCTTGTGAGGAAAGATGGGAAGCTAACATTCTCTGGTATTGTGTGTGTGTCCCCTTTGCGGCTTAGGGGGATTAGGTGGGAGAAGAGTACCCCTATCATTGGTTGGGAGGTACCAGTGAGGTCTCATCGATTGGCAAGCGGGAGCTAGACGGAGTGCGCGGGGGACAACGACTACGGAGCATTTGCATTTGGATACGGTACGCATGTGTATAATTTGTATTGAATAGTTGTGAAATTCATGTATATGCATTTATGCAACATCGAAGAACGCATGCATAGATGGTGTTAAAAGAAAAATATTTTTTTTTTTTTCTACATATGAATATTTATCTGAGCGATAGTGCACATGTTTCTCATTTGTTGAAAGGTAGATAAATTTATGTTTATGCACCTTCTTGGTACGCCAATAATTAGATGTGATTGGATGCTTTGGCTACTTGTGTTGTTTCTGAACTTCTGGTTAAATAGATGTAGTATTTTAATCGATCTGGAATGTTCATGAATGATGCTCAGTTTTCTCTAAATTTGTGATCAACAATAGATAGGATCCTTATCTATTTGTTAATTTTAGGGTTTGATTTCCTTGTTAAAGTTTTGGCTGTGATACTGGTCTAATCTACTGAAGTTCATGTATAACCAGTTCCTTATCTTTTCCCTTGGTGTCGATTTAGCTTAGTGAGTGTTTAGTATTCCACTCGTGGACACATACAGAATCCTACCTTAGCACGTATTGTGGGTGTTGTTGAGCCACTTGAGGACTGAGGCTCAGGCATGGATGATATCGGTTGACTGTGGTGTTGGTGGCACCATATGATTGAATTAAAAGTGAGGAAAAAAACCATATGGATCGAGCCCCAAAAACCCTAGGGATCTCCCTTGACGTTGTACGCCAGTCTTATGAATTTCCCTTGCTTGGTGTGATGAGCTTGTTGGTTGTTGTTTGACTTATTTTTTCTTCTTGATTCCCTCGCCACTCACCTGAGGAAAAAAATCATTGTTCCTGTAGAAATTCCTCAATTTGACTCTATTAGCTTCCAAATCATGGTAAATTTATGTCTCGTCCAGATGCCTTGATTTGGTGGATTGCCTCATTTCAGTAGTCGCCAAAATTTTGAATTTCCCCCACCAGCGTGCTTACGGTTATGCCTCCAGTATTTGACATCGTGCGCAGTGTTAACTGACGTCCTTCTTAATTGACAGTGGAAAGAGAAACGTTATAACTGAACAATAAAAAAAAATCCTTCAACTTGACTTCTCAAGAGATTCTGTATTTTACCCACCCAGATTGTACTTATCCTGGGATCTTTTATTACACTGAGTTGATTTCATCTTGCAGAGTTTTTATTTACCCTTTTAAATACTACACAGTGGTTTTTAAAAATGCACAGAGAGTTTAATACCACACTGAGATTCTAACCACTCACATAGAAAGTTAAATAATTAATGGTTAAGAGCCTTATTACGTCGAGATTGATTTAAATTATGCAGAGTTTTATTTTCCCTTTAAACTAACTATAGTTCAATTTTCATTTACACCGAGAAATCTTGAGCGGTTAGAACGGGCGATGTTCTGAAATTTCAAAACGTTTTAGGTTTTTACGGTAGCGAAAATTACTACTAGCGATCTACTATGGCAGAGATGTCAGGTTGGAGGCGATTTTTGTAATTGATAGAATTTGTGTTTATCTCATATTTGTGTTTATGGCATAGATGTCAGAATTTGTGTTTATCTCAAGGGAGGGTGCATGTGACAGCTAGCACACACTTCACCTTTATTTCTGGATTGATAGAATAATTTCATCTTTATTAAACCTTTTCTACAGCATTTGCATTTCAGGGAGATAAAACTTAATGATGTAAAGCTTGATATAAACATGTTGTGTATTAGATTAATCATTATTTTCTTAAAGCTTTATATAAATGATAAGTTGTATATAAACAATATTAGATTAATCATTATTTGCTTGAAGCTTTACGTAAAGAATAAGCAGTACAAAACAATATTAGATTAATAAGTATTTTTTCTTGAACTTTACATAAGCAGTATTAAATTAATCTTTATTTTAATTGAAGCTTTAGACTAATGATGTAAAGCTTTATATAAACAGGTTGCAGTTTTAGATTATCTTTATTTTTACTAGAAAGATTGTAAAGTTGATGATGTTGTGTAAACTGGATGAGATAAACTTATCATGAATGTATATAGATACATGATGTATGATGTAGGAAGTTAATGATGTAACATGAAAGTTTTTAAAGGAGAATAAACTCTATGATTGCAGAAGCTAGAAGGATGTATTACCAATGTAGTTTTATTAGTCATTTCTTTATTTAAATTGCCAAGTTGAAAGAATGTAGTTATTGTTTACGTGGACATGATGTTTGTGTCATTAAATAAAAGACCCCGGAAGGTATATCACTTCTCACGCCTCAGATTCTATTTAATGAATGATTGATTAAATAACATGTATGGACTTTAAATAGAATTGTGCCTCAAGTTTGTTATTGCTAGATAGATTGTGTATGTCAGCTCTCTTGCGTGCTCATAAATTTAAGGTTAATTAAAGTATTTTCTAAATATTAGATTTATCTGGTTGTGAGTGGCGAAAGGCCACTGATGATCAGTTGTTGTTTATTTATTTGTGCGCCATGCAAATTTTGATTCATTTATTGCTAATTCTCACTCGCATTGAAGTTTCGTGTTACGTGTGTCGATTGGTGATGGTGAGTTTGGTTGATTTGATGTTGTATTTTATCTTAGTAGGCGTTGTATCGCTTGTGTCGGGCGGGATGTAGACACCTCCTTGTTCCTCAGAAAAGTTGTCAGCCTTGAGACTTTAAATGGTCAAAATCGATGGGCACCTTGGCTTGAGTGTTGCTTATGTGTCCTAGAGGTCCTAACCTTGCAGGGTAGGATGGTCAGGTAGTTTTTTTTATTTTTGTCTGATTGAATGTTGTATGTTGCTTCCAGTTGCATGATGTGATAGTATGTTAGGCCGTTATGTTTGTTGTTGCGTGATTTTCATGTGTTATGTTCATCTGATATGGATTTTATGAGCAGAATGAAATGAATACAGATTATTAACAGGTGCTTAACACAAAATAACAGAGATACAGTAAAACAGGTTTTCTAATCAATAACGAAATAAGCTGAAAACTGTAAAATGCAGCGGAAACAAGCTTGTTGGAATGGTGGCAGCTTATCTCTGAGAAGAGATGTGACGGTTGCACTCATTCGCAATAAGATGATTACAATGAGGCTCTGAAGGCCTTTTTAAAATAAGAAGGAATGTCAACAATCCTAGACATCTAAAAACCTAACCCTAGGATATGAAGCGCCAAAAGTCATGTGGGCCCCGTTTGGGTAAGTTAGTACATCAACTTCCCGAGGTCGAAACTTTTTCATACGATCTCTGTTTTAGGCGTATGATAACCCGTTGGAAAGGTATCTTCAAGGAGATTCATTTTAGGTGAAATATTGAAGGAACTTATATATTGCAAACCTTTTCTCCCAAAAAACATCATTTAGGGCCTCAAAATGGCTCTGAAAGTGAAAACTACTAAATATAGTAAATTACCAAAATTGCCAAAAAATTGTTTTGAGCCAGTAGGAAAAGGTGGGTTTCCACCGATATCCATCTGGATCAATCCTCCCTCCTTAGGAAGAAATGGTATCCATTGCATTGAGGTCCCCAATCAGATGAGGAATTTTTTGCTGAATTTGGCCCCGGGTGAGCTACTTGCCTTGGTGCAGGAGTTGCCTTGCTTTGACGACTCAATAAAGATGGATCCTTTGTTGTCGAGTTCCCTTGATATGTGTGTCCAAAATATGATCATTGGATGGTTGTTGTATGAAGTTGGGGTTGAGCTCTATTGGTGTCATTTGTTCTGCTACTTCTGAGGTGTTCAATAATGGTGGGAAATAAGGGCGAAGGAGATCCATGTTGAACACTGGGTGCAGGCCAAGGAAAGGAGGAATGTTGAGCTCAAAATAATTATCCCCCATGGCCTTGGTGATAGTGTATGGCCCATAACGGAGTGGGTGAAGCTTTCGATGGGGTACTGTAGGGTGTTCTTTCTACAAGTGCAACCAAACTTTGTCGCCCACTTGAAACTTATGTGGCACCCGATGTTGATCATGGCATTTTTTGTACTCATCATTGGACTTCTGTCGGATATACTGAACCTTTTGGCGGATGTGTTGGATCCACTCAATGAATCGGGTGGATTTGTCAGCTTCAGTTGGATCAGGAGATGAGTCGGTCGAGGTGACTGCAAGGGGAAGTGAAAGATCTATGGGACCCAATGGTTGGAATCCCAACCCCAACTGAAAGAGGTTGTGGTCGGTTGAGCTATGCAGAGCTCAATTGTAACTATGTTGGACATAGGGAAGGCTCTCATCCCATGTGCGAGGGTGCTTTGAATTATACATGTGAAGGATATACACAATCATTCGATTTACAACCTCGGTTTGGCCATCTGTCTGGGGGTGGAAGGTCATGGATTTGGTGAGCTTGATGTCCAGCAGTGACCAGAGGCTCGAACAGAATGTGCTGAGAAATCAACTGTCCTGATCTGAGACAATGGTTTTTGGGATTCCAAAATGCACCCAGACTCGTTCAAAGAAGAGCTTGGTAGTGGCCTCTGTTGTGATGCTCTTCTTGCAAGCAACCAGAATCGCCATCTTAGAAAAGTGATCAACAACCACAAAAGAACAGTCATTTCTCCGCTTGGTGGACGGGAGGCCCGACATGTAGTCCATTGTGATGGATTCCCATGGCATGTCAGGAGTAGGAAGAGGGGTGTACAATCCCTGTTTCTTAGTGGTCGGTTTGGCAATAGCGCAAGTAGTGCAAGACCTGATATACTTGCTGACCTCCTGTCGAAGTTTTGGCTAGTAGAAATGTTTTTGTAGCATCGCCACTGTCTTTTCGATGCCGAAGTGTCCTGCCACCCGACTATAGTGGGCTTCCCATATCATCTTCACTGGTTCGCTTGATGGAACATAGATATGGCCTAGATGACACAACAACCCATCCTGAAGATGGAAATTATCGACAACTACGTTTGCACCCAATATTTGGTAGGTGGTGGCGAAGTCTGGGTCTGTCTCATAGAGTTGGGGCCATCCATAGGTCTCATGGTCACAAGAATCTACCACCATGGTGAGTGTCGTGACTGGCAATCTGCTAAGGCAATCAACGACATGATTGGTGCTTCATGTTTTATACTTGATGTTGAGGTGGAATTGTTGCAAGTATGTGGACTACTTTTGATGGCGGTCATTCTGCAATTTTCCCTATGTCTGCATGAACTGCAGTGGCTTATGATCAGTGTGGATCACTATCTCCTTCCCAAGAATGTAATGTCTCCACTGGTGGTAGGCTTGCACAATGGAGTACATTTATTTGTTGTAAGTAGGGTACTTACGGACAACATCTGATAGTTTCTCACTATGATAGGCCACGGGGTGGTCGTGTTGAGTGAGAATGGCGCCCACAACATAGTCTGAAGCATATGTCTCGATCTCAAAGGGATACTGTAGGTATGGTAGTGAAAGTACTAGGGCTGAGCACAAGTGCTGCTTCAAATCATCGAACGCTTGTTGTTGGGACCAGCCCCACGCAAACTTCACCTTACCACCACCCCTGTTTATTTGGCTGAGGGCCCATGCAATATGGGAGAATCCCAACACAAACCTGCGGTAGAAATTGGCAAGGCCTAAGAAGATCCGAAGCTCAGTGAGTGTGGTTGGGGCTAGCCAATCACAGATGACTTGGATCTTGGATGGATCCACATGTACACCATGTTGATCAATGATGTAGCCCAGGTAATGGACCCTGTCCATGCCGAAGGATCATTTTTCTAAGTTGGCGTATATCTTTTGTTGCCACAGGGTGTGAAGAACCCACTAAATATGATGCAAGTGTTCGGCCCAAGTCTTGTTGTAAATGAGAATGTCATCCAGATACACCACTACAAAAGTATTGGTGAATGGTCGCAGGATATCGTCTATCATCCTCATGAAAGTGGTTGGAGCATTTGTCAAACCAAAGGGCATGACCAACCATTCAAAAAGGCCTTCATTTGACTTGAAGGCGGTCTTCCATACATCTGTATGTTCTATCGGGACCTGGTGGTAGCCAGACTTCAGATCAATCTTACTGAAGTATTTGGCCCCTGTGAGTTGATCAAGGAGGTCATTGATTTGGGGAATTGGGTACTAGTTTCTGACTGTGATTTTATTCAAAGCCCGGTAATCAATGCAGAGTCACCAGGTTCCATCTTTCTTCTATACCAGCACAAATGGGCTCCTGCAAGGTGATGATATGGGACGGATGTGCCCCTTGTGGAGCAGTTCTTGGATCTCTCGCTTGATCTCCTCATTCTCTAACAGAGAGTGGCAAGAGACTGGCCCATTAGGCAGCGGTGCATCAGGGTTCAGATCAATGGGGTGCTTGACCTAGCAGTGCATAGGTACCCCTGTAGGTGAGGAGAAGATATATGAGTATTCTTCCATGACCTTATCTACTTGCTTGTGTTGTGTGGATAGGTCGACTACAGAGACCCTGGATGTGGTTGTGATCTTTCGCTTATTCTGAGAGTGAATCACAAATAAGACAAACTTCCCCATCTGAGAGATGACCTTCCTGCATTACTTAGTAGAGATAAGGGAAATAGCACTAGGTGGGACTGCCTCGGGTATCCTGTACAATCTCTTGGTCAAAGTAATAATAACATTGCGAGGCCTAGACTCATATACAGCATGACGTTTCCATAAATAAGTTTGGCCCAAAAGAACATCACAGACTTCGAGAGGAGAAACATCACAGAATACCTCATCTTTGAAGGGATTGATGTCGTACGACAGTTGACACTGTTGGTTGACATGAAGATCACTTCCTTGATGGAGTCATCCAATGGTGTAGGGTTGTGGGTGCGGCGTTGTCGGCAGGGCCAACTGCTTGACGACCTCTGCTGAGATGAGGTTCTTTTGGCTACCGCTATCAACGATGAAGTTCATCAGGGTTCCTTTTACCCACATCTGTGAATGGAAGAGGCGCTCTCCTTCTTCTGGCTCATCTGGTTCACCGGGTTGGAGCTTGGTGGTAACAACGTTGGCACTGGGTTCTGCGTCAATGATCTATCTTCCCCTTTCTAGTTATGACTCAAAGTCAAAATCCGCATCTGATTCAGAGGCTTTTACTTCACCCACTAGCGATTTCTTTGAGCGACAATCAGCAGTGTTATGCCAAGGGCTTTTATGGAAGTCGCACCACTTCCCAGTATCTTTCTTTGTCTTTCCGGTGTCATTTTTTGTTGGCGGCTTGGACTGGTTGTCTTGATACTGTCCATATTTTCTCTGTCTTTTGTTATGTGGCTTGGGGCCACCCTTCCCTGGCGTTTCGTGTGAGGGGTTCCCAAGCCCAAATTGTCATGCCTTTTGTTTGAGCTTCTGCTCGATTTTGACAGCATATCGATAGGTCGTGCCCAAGGATGAGATGTCCAGGAATTCAATTTCTGGTTTGGATGTATCTATGCAGAGCACCGTGATACTTGAGCACCAGATGTCGCTCTGAATCTTTGATACCCAGCTTGGTGCGCAAGGTATGGAAGATATTTGTGAAATCTGCCACTGCTTGGTCTTTTTCTTACTGCAGTGTGATCCATTTGGTATATAGGTCCTCATAACTTCCGACAGGGTAGTATTGTTCCTTAATAGCATCCCTAAAAGATTCCCAAGTGGTCGTGACTGTAAATAATGAGGGTTCATATGTTTCCTTTTGCTCGCAGAAAGTTTCCCGCCAATCTTTGACATGGGGAACGGCTTTGAGGAGCGCAAAAGTAATCCTTTCTCTATTCGAAAAGTTATGGACAGAAAAATACCCTTCTAGTATATTCATCCACTTGTCTATGGCATCTGCGTCTATCTGACCTTCAAATATAGGAATATCGAAGTTTATTTCTACCTTGAAGGGGGTGGCCCCTTCGTTTGAAGAAGATGTGTCGCATGTTGGTAGTCGCCGAAGGATTTGTGTGAAACTATCCATCATCTTGTTCCTTTGTTGCGTGAGGGATTCCTCAATCAATAGTTTGAAAGGATCTCATGTCACGTCATCTTTCTTTTCTCCTTCCATGAGAGGTCTCTTGGGCGTGCAAGATATTTTTTCCTCGAGAGAAACAAGCTCGAGACCCAACTCTTTGTATTCTGACCTCGTTGGGGACATGCATTAAGACGACAAGGAGCAGACTGCTCTGATACCACTGATCCAGATTTTATGAGCAGAAAGAAATGAATAAATATTATTAATAGGTGCTTAACACAAAATAACAGAGATACAGTAAAACCATTTTTTCTATTCAATAACGAAATAAGCTAAAAACTGTAAAATGCAGCGGAAACAAGCTTGTTGGAATGGTGGTGGCTTATCTCTGAGAAGAGATGTGACGGTTGCACTCATTTGCAAGAAGATGATTACAATGAGGCTCTAAAGGAATTTTTACAATAAGGAGGAATTTCAAAAACCCTAGATATCCAAAAACCTAACCCTAGGAGATGAAGCGCCAAAAGTCATGTGGGCCCCGTTTGAGTAAGTTAGTACATCAACTTGTCGGGGTCGTAACTTTTGCATACGATCTTTGTTTTAGGCATATGATATCCCATTGGAAAGGTATCGTCAAGGAGATTCATTTTAGGTGCAATTTCAAAGGAACTTCCATATTGCAAACCTTTTTTCCCAAAAAATATCGTTTAGGGCCTCAAAACGGCTCCGGAAGTGAAAACTGCTAAAAATAGTAAATTACCAAAATTGCCAGAAAATTGTTTTGAGCCAGTTGGAAAAGGTGGGTGGCCATCAATATCCATATGGATCATCATCGTCGAGTTGCATTGATTTATTTTTGTCGTTGTTACTTTCCTGCTAAAAAAAAAAAAAATCACTTGTTATGCAGCGCATGTTGTCGTAACGATGGGGTTCGTTACAGAATGGTAATAATAATAATAATAATGCATCATAGGCTACAAAAGGAGAAGAGCATAATAATGGGGGGCTATGATTCCACAACAGGGGAAAGCAAGAGGACATAGGGGGATAAAGATTAGTGACAAG
The DNA here is from genome assembly GCA_009831015.1 of Picea engelmannii. Lineage (NCBI taxonomy): Eukaryota > Viridiplantae > Streptophyta > Pinopsida > Pinales > Pinaceae > Picea > Picea engelmannii. The sequence goes on from ML776697.1 coordinate 2,030,826, forward strand.
AGAGGAAAACATGTAATTTCCATGTAGACACATGTTTTCCACTCACATGCACTTCTACCTATGTCCTTTTCGGTCATGTGAGTGAGAGAGAGTTCGAAGGTTTTGGGGGGAGAGTTTGAATTTTTTGGAGGGTAGTTTGAATTAACTAAGAGTATGAATTATCAAGGGTTTCAAAGTACCTAGGATCGAGTTACTAATGTATTTGAATCTCCATTTTGGTTCAAATATTCATGTGTTCAAGTTACAATTTAGTGGCAGAATTCAAATTATCAAATTTGGGAAAGCTTGAATTGTCATCCTATTGGGAGAATTAGAGAGATTACTCCCGAAGCTAGAATGACCATAGACATACTGTAGACAAGTTATGGAAAGCTACAACCATGAATTATGAGATAATTGTGACTATATGGAATGATAATTATTGTCATTAAGGAAATTTTGTACTTTTGATAATCCTTGAAATCCCAATAGTGATATTTTAGGTCTATCATGTGCTAGATCCCTAGAAGGAAGTGGGATAGCCTATGGAATTATTGAGAATAGAAGGGGATCCCATTCCTTGAGTTTTGCAGGTTGATGGGGAAAGAGGGTTGTGGATTGGACTATTATAGGTGTAAATATTAAATTTGAACATGGGAATTTGGCAATGAGAAGAGAATTATAGCCATTCATAGGAAAAAAATTCCATTGTGGATTCATAACTGCATCTCAAGGGTGGCCTCTATTGTATATAGAATTGGTGCAACAAGGAACCTATGGTTGGGTGGAATATCCTTCTTATGCAACTAGTTGGTGGACAATTTCTACACATATAAGTGTTCATGAATGTATTTGTGAATTGTGTTGAATCAATGTTGTTTATGTGATGGAATTTATTACTTTATAGTTTGTTTAGTCACGTTTGCATGTGTAATCCTGCAATTATAATTTATGGTGTCATTATGACTGAATGATTGATTATTCTTGCATCAATCTGCATTGTTATGTCTTCCTATGTTAATTAATTAATAACAGGATCGTGGAAAGGTGTAGAACTTCTTCTACTATTTTATTGAGTTTTAGAATGGTGTAATAATATGCTTTTATAGTGTAGAATTTTCTCATGTATGAGCAATCTATATTATTTTGTTTTCCTCGTGAATTGTTTATTTATAGCTATAAGCATGGTAATGTTATTTAGGTTTATGTTTTTATTCCCATGGTAAATTCCTTGCTAAAGGTAAAAACAATGATATATTTGGTGTTATGTTTATCCCCTTGGTTTTGTTAGATTGGCTCGAGCCTTAGTCTACATTTCACGTATTAAAGTAGCTACATTTCACTTATTTCATTTTAGAAAAATCCGAATGGTGGACTGGGCCACAACTGATAAAACCACAACCAGTAAAGGTTCTCGGGCCATAATCTAGATTGATTCGCTATTCCAAATAGTGTAATGTCTAATTGGGAATTTTCATTGGAGAGAACCCTTATTAATTGCACAAGGCCATCCAACACTACCAATATAATTATTGATAGAAGAGGGTCATCATTGTATGGTTGATAGAGATAATCTGCATAGTATATTTTCACAACATAATTCATGTTATACTCTTTTTTGTAATAGTTCTAAACCTGAACAAGTTTTTGAAGATATGACTATTGATTTCAAGAATCCTAGTTTTGTAGAACCTGAACCATTATATGATGTTCCTAATCAATAATTTAATGAGTCTCATTTAATTACAAAGGAATTTACTTAGAAGATTGGTGAGTTTCCCATTGTTTCCTTACTACCTAGATGAAAATGAACTAATAAGATTGTTGTCTAGACTAACTGAGAGACCATTGTTGAAATTGTAAAAGACTTAATTGATCTCACTTAAAAAAATTCCATAGCTTTTGAATGCAATCCCAACATCTCCTCCATTTTCATCTTCCCATTATTCAAATTCTATAGACCCATATTTAGATTCATATTTTTCCAAAAGATCTTGTGAAATTATTAAACATCTTATTAATACCTAAATAGAAATAAATTAACCTCAATTATTTGCTTGGAGAGCACAATATGCCCTTAATTTGGCAGGATGACTCCATGATCTTCCCAAACACACAGAATGCATCCTCCCAATGTTTGACCTAGATAAATGAGGCTCACTAAAAGGCCACATTAAAAAAATGTATGTGGCTATTCAATTACTAAATGTGGAACAAGAAGATGTGGTGTGCATACTTTTTCCTTATACTTTTGAGAACAAAGCTTCCATGTGGTATTTCAATCTACCTATAGGATTTATTACTAATTGAAATGAATTTTAAAAAACATGCTTTTTTGAAATAATTAATAACAATTAAGATGCAAAAAAAACAAGACGAGTTGCATAGCAGTAAGTCCATGTCTTTGGGGCAGTGTTGTCATTGCTCGAGTGTCTAGGTGAAGTATGCATTGGAATTTTCGAGTGACTAGGTGAAGTATGCACATGGCATTGCAGTCTGCAGAAGCAAGGAGATTTAACAAAATCAAACATTAATTTATATTTAACCAAAACATTTTAATCCCAACCCTCAATATTTATTATGCATACACTATTTTTTGTTCCTTATTTTTTTGAAGGTGTAATATCAACCAAAACATTTTAAAGTTGGCAGAATTGGACTTCAATATTCTTTGAAGCAGATAACAGACATAAATACAACTTATCTCCATGTGGATCTTATCATTCCCTTATATTATGTTAGATAAAGAGATTGGGATTGATAGTCTTCAGATTTGGGAGATATTAGAGATGACCTAATTCTGCAGTATTATTATTACGACATATGTGGTTGAGAGACTCGGGTATAGTGCAGTGGAATCGGTATTATTATATGTGCATAGGTATTTGAGAGACTTGGGTATAGTGCAATGGAATTGTTATTGGAAGCGTTCTGCAGTATTATTAATACATGCATAGGTGGTTGAGAAACTCGGGTATAGTGCACTTAAATTTCTATGGGAAGAGTCACATGGAACTGCATTTTATGGTAGTTATAGGGTTGTTCGAGCCGAAGTTTTCTGTGAGCGGAATTTCCTTCACAAAACTTGGTACAATGATGACAATCATAGAAGACCTCTATGATACTCACAGAAAGTTGAATGAATTCGATGAACTCAAAATTTTTACAAAGATAGTGAGAGTGTAAATTCAAATCATAGATATTTTTCAAAAATTAGCAATTAATATATTCATACTTTGAAGGTGTGTTGTAAATGTGTATATTGAGCCAAAAAAAAAATGTATTATAAATTTGGTGTTATGATTGAAATGTCCAAGCTATTTTATAAGTTGTGGTTATCTTATTTAACTTTTGTTTTGTTATTCATTTTTTGAATATAGATTTGATAAATTATAATTATCTTATCTTTGTGAAATTAATTGCAACTAATTTTAACCA
>ML776697.1:2045696-2104155 GCA_009831015.1 Picea engelmannii
TGGTTAAAATTAGTTGCAATTAATTTCACAAAGATAAGATAATTATAATTTATCAAATCTATATTCAAAAAATGAATAACAAAACAAAAGTTAAATAAGATAACCACAACTTATAAAATAGCTTGGACATTTCAATCATAACACCAAATTTATAATACATTTTTTTTTTGGCTCAATATACACATTTACAACACACCTTCAAAGTATGAATATATTAATTGCTAATTTTTGAAAAATATCTATGATTTGAATTTACACTCTCACTATCTTTGTAAAAATTTTGAGTTCATCGAATTCATTCAACTTTCTGTGAGTATCATAGAGGTCTTCTATGATTGTCATCATTGTACCAAGTTTTGTGAAGGAAATTCCGCTCACAGAAAACTTCGGCTCGAACAACCCTATAACTACCATAAAATGCAGTTCCATGTGACTCTTCCCATAGAAATTTAAGTGCACTATACCCGAGTTTCTCAACCACCTATGCATGTATTAATAATACTGCAGAACGCTTCCAATAACAATTCCATTGCACTATACCCAAGTCTCTCAAATACCTATGCACATATAATAATACCGATTCCACTGCACTATACCCGAGTCTCTCAACCACATATGTCGTAATAATAATACTGCAGAATTAGGTCATCTCTAATATCTCCCAAATCTGAAGACTATCAATCCCAATCTCTTTATCTAACATAATATAAGGGAATGATAAGATCCACATGGAGATAAGTTGTATTTATGTCTGTTATCTGCTTCAAAGAATATTGAAGTCCAATTCTGCCAACTTTAAAATGTTTTGGTTGATATTACACCTTCAAAAAAATAAGGAACAAAAAATAGTGTATGCATAATAAATATTGAGGGTTGGGATTAAAATGTTTTGGTTAAATATAAATTAATGTTTGATTTTGTTAAATCTCCTTGCTTCTGCAGACTGCAATGCCATGTGCATACTTCACCTAGTCACTCGAAAATTCCAATGCATACTTCACCTAGACACTCGAGCAATGACAACACTGCCCCAAAGACATGGACTTACTGCTATGCAACTCGTCTTGTTTTTTTTGCATCTTAATTGTTATTAATTATTTCAAAAAAGCATGTTTTTTAAAATTCATTTCAATTAGTAATAAATCCTATAGGTAGATTGAAATACCACATGGAAGCTTTGTTCTCAAAAGTATAAGGAAAAAGTATGCACACCACATCTTCTTGTTCCACATTTAGTAATTGAATAGCCACATACATTTTTTTAATGTGGCCTTTTAGTGAGCCTCATTTATCTAGGTCAAACATTGGGAGGATGCATTCTGTGTGTTTGGGAAGATCATGGAGTCATCCTGCCAAATTAAGGGCATATTGTGCTCTCCAAGCAAATAATTGAGGTTAATTTATTTCTATTTAGGTATTAATAAGATGTTTAATAATTTCACAAGATCTTTTGGAAAAATATGAATCTAAATATGGGTCTATAGAATTTGAATAATGGGAAGATGAAAATGGAGGAGATGTTGGGATTGCATTCAAAAGCTATGGAATTTTTTTAAGTGAGATCAATTAAGTCTTTTACAATTTCAACAATGGTCTCTCAGTTAGTCTAGACAACAATCTTATTAGTTCATTTTCATCTAGGTAGTAAGGAAACAATGGGAAACTCACCAATCTTCTAAGTAAATTCCTTTGTAATTAAATGAGACTCATTAAATTATTGATTAGGAACATCATATAATGGTTCAGGTTCTACAAAACTAGGATTCTTGAAATCAATAGTCATATCTTCAAAAACTTGTTCAGGTTTAGAACTATTACAAAAAAGAGTATAACATGAATTATGTTGTGAAAATATACTATGCAGATTATCTCTATCAACCATACAATGATGACCCTCTTCTATCAATAATTATATTGGTAGTGTTGGATGGCCTTGTGCAATTAATAAGGGTTCTCTCCAATGAAAATTCCCAATTAGACATTACACTATTTGGAATAGCGAATCAATCTAGATTATGGCCCGAGAACCTTTACTGGTTGTGGTTTTATCAGTTGTGGCCCAGTCCACCATTCGGATTTTTCTAAAATGAAATAAGTGAAATGTAGCTACTTTAATACGTGAAATGTAGACTAAGGCTCGAGCCAATCTAACAAAACCAAGGGGATAAACATAACACCAAATATATCATTGTTTTTACCTTTAGCAAGGAATTTACCATGGGAATAAAAACATAAACCTAAATAACATTACCATGCTTATAGCTATAAATAAACAATTCACGAGGAAAACAAAATAATATAGATTGCTCATACATGAGAAAATTCTACACTATAAAAGCATATTATTACACCATTCTAAAACTCAATAAAATAGTAGAAGAAGTTCTACACCTTTCCACGATCCTGTTATTAATTAATTAACATAGGAAGACATAACAATGCAGATTGATGCAAGAATAATCAATCATTCAGTCATAATGACACCATAAATTATAATTGCAGGATTACACATGCAAACGTGACTAAACAAACTATAAAGTAATAAATTCCATCACATAAACAACATTGATTCAACACAATTCACAAATACATTCATGAACACTTATATGTGTAGAAATTGTCCACCAACTAGTTGCATAAGAAGGATATTCCACCCAACCATAGGTTCCTTGTTGCACCAATTCTATATACAATAGAGGCCACCCTTGAGATGCAGTTATGAATCCACAATGGAATTTTTTTCCTATGAATGGCTATAATTCTCTTCTCATTGCCAAATTCCCATGTTCAAATTTAATATTTACACCTATAATAGTCCAATCCACAACCCTCTTTCCCCATCAACCTGCAAAACTCAAGGAATGGGATCCCCTTCTATTCTCAATAATTCCATAGGCTATCCCACTTCCTTCTAGGGATCTAGCACATGATAGACCTAAAATATCACTATTGGGATTTCAAGGATTATCAAAAGTACAAAATTTCCTTAATGACAATAATTATCATTCCATATAGTCACAATTATCTCATAATTCATGGTTGTAGCTTTCCATAACTTGTCTACAGTATGTCTATGGTCATTCTAGCTTCGGGAGTAATCTCTCTAATTCTCCCAATAGGATGACAATTCAAGCTTTCCCAAATTTGATAATTTGAATTCTGCCACTAAATTGTAACTTGAACACATGAATATTTGAACCAAAATGGAGATTCAAATACATTAGTAACTCGATCCTAGGTACTTTGAAACCCTTGATAATTCATACTCTTAGTTAATTCAAACTACCCTCCAAAAAATTCAAACTCTCCCCCCAAAACCTTCGAACTCTCTCTCACTCACATGACCGAAAAGGACATAGGTAGAAGTGCATGTGAGTGGAAAACACGTGTCTACATGGAAATTACATGTTTTTCCTCTCTTGTCACTAATCCCAAGGATTAAGGAATACTAATTAAGCAAGGTTTAGAAGTTAGGCTTATCAATAAAATACAATTATCTTTCTTTATCCCCCTATGTCCTCTTGCTTTCCCCTGTTGTGGAATCATAGCCCCCCATTCTTATGCTCTTCTCATTTTGTAGCCTATGATGCATTATTATTATTATTATTATTACCATTCTGTAACGACCCCCATCGTTACGACAACATGCGCTGTATAACAAGTGATTTTTTTTTTTAGCAGGAAAGTAACAACAACAAAAATCAATCAATGCAAATCGACGATGATGATCCATATGGATATCGGTGGCCACCCACCTTTTCCAACTGGCTCAAAACAGTTTTCTGGCAATTTTGGTAATTTACTATTTTTAGCAGTTTTCACTTCTGGAGCCGTTTTGAGGCCCTAAACGATATTTTTTTGGGAAAAAAGTTTTGCAATATGGAAGTTCCTTTGATATTGCACCTAAAATGAATCTCCTTGATGATACCTTTCCAACGGGATATTATATGCCTAAAACAGAGATCGTATGCAAAAGTTACGACCCCGAGAAGTTGATGTACTAACTTACCCAAACGGGGCCCACATGACTTTTGGCGCTTCATCTCCTAGGGTTAGGTTTTTGGATATATAGGGTTTTTGAAATTCCTCCGTATTGTAAAAATTCCTTTAGAGCCTCATTATAATCATCTTCTTGCGAATGAGTGTAATCGTCACATCTCTTCTCAGAGATAAGCCACCACCATTCCAGCAAGCTTATTTCCGCTGCATTTTACAATTTTTAGCTTATTTCATTATTGAATAGAAAATTGGTTTTATTGTATCTCTGTTATTTTGTGTTAAGCACATGTTAATAATCTTTATTCATTTCTTTCTGCTCATAAAATCTGGATCAGTGGTATCAGAGCGGTCTTCTCCTTGTCATCTTAATGCATGTCCCCAACGAGGTCAGAATACAAAGAGTTGGGTCTCCAGCTTGTTTCTCTTGAGGAAAAAATATCTTGCGCGCCCAAGATACCTCTCATGGAAGGAGAAAAGAAAGATGACGTGACATGAGATCCTTTCAAACTATTGATTGAGGAATCCCTCACGCAACAGAGGAACAATATGATGGATAGTTTCGCGCAAATCCTTTGGCGACTACCAACAGACGACACATCTTCTTAAAACCGAGGCGCCACCCCCTTCAAGGTACAAATAAACTTCTATATTCCTATATTTGAAGGTCATATAGACGCAGATGCCATAGACAATTGGATGAATCTACTAGAAGGGTATTTTTCTGTCCATAAATTTTTGAATAGAGAAAGGATTACTTTTGCGCTCCTCAAAGCCGTTCCCCATGTCAAAGATTGGCGGGAAACTTTCTGCGAGCAAAAGGAAACAGAGGAAACATCATGATTTACAGTCACGACCACCTGAGAATCTTTCAGGGATGCTATTAAGGAACAATACTACCCTGTCAGAAGTTATGAGGACCTATATACCAAATGGATCACACTGCGGCAAGAAAAAGACCAAGCAGTGGCAGATTTCACAAATATCTTCCATACCTTGCACACCAAGCTGGGTATCAAATATTCAGAGCGACATCTGGTGCTCAAGTATCACGGTGCTTTGCATACATACATCCAGACCAGAAATGGAATTTCTGGACATCTCATCCTTGGGAAAGGCCTACCGATATGCCGTCAAAATCAAGCAGAAGCTCAAACAAAAGACGTGACAATTTGGGCCTGGGAACCCCTCACACAAAATGATAGGGAAGGGCGACCCCAAGCCATAGAACAAAAGACAGAGAAAATATGGACAGTATCAAGACAACCAGTCCAAGCCGCCAACAAAAAAGGACACCAGAAAGACAAAGAAAGATACTGGGAAGTGGTGCGACTTCCATAAAAGCCCTTGGCATAACACTGCTGACTGTTGCTCAAAGAAGTTGCTAGTGGGTGAAGTGAAAGCCTCTGAATTAGATGCGGATTTTGACTCTGAGCCAAAACTAGAAAGGGGAAGACAGATCATTGATGTGGAACCCAGTGCCACCATTGTTACCACCAAGTTCCAACCTGGTGAACCAGACGAGCCAGAAGAAGGAGAGCGCCTCTTCCATTCACAGATGTGGGTAAAAGGCACCCCGATGAAATTCATCGTTGACAGCGGTAGCCAGAAGAACCTCATCTCAACAGAGGTCGTCAAGTGCTTGGCCCTGCCGACAACGCCGCACCCACAACCCTACACCATTGGATGACTCCGTCAATGAAGTGATCTTCACGTCAACCAATAGTGTCGACTGTCGTATGACATCAATCCCTTCAAAGACGAGGGATTATGTGATGTTTCTCCTCTCGAAGTCTGTGATGTTCTTTTGGGCCAACCTTATTTATGGAAACGTCATGTTGTATATGAGTCTAGGCCTCGCAATGTTATTATTACTTTGAACAAGAGATTGTACAGGATACCTGAGGCAGTCCCACCTAGTTCTATTTCCCTTATCTCTGCTACGTAATGCAGGAAGGTCATCTCTCAGATGGGGAATTTTGTCTTATTTGTGATTCACTCTCAAAATAAGTGAAAGATCACAACCACATCCAGGGTCTCTGTAGTCGACCTATCCACACAACATAAGCAAGTAGATAAGGTCATGGAATAATACTCATATATATTCTCCTCACCTATAGGGGTACCTCTGCACTGCCAGGTCAAGCACCCCATCGATCTGACCCCCGATGCACCGCTGCCTAATGGGCAGTCTCTTGCTGTTCTCTGTTAGAGAATGAGGAGATCAAGCGAGAGATCCAAGAACTTCTCCACAAGGAGCACATCTGTCCCATATCATCACCTTGCGGGAGCCCATTTGTGTTGGTACAGAAGAAAGATGGAACCTGGTGACTCTGCATTGATTACCGGGCTCTGAATAAAATCACAGTCAGAAACCAATACCCAATTCCCCAAATCAATGACCTCCTTGATCAACTCACGGGGGACAAATACTTCAGTAAGATTGATTTGAAGTCTGGCTACCACCAGGTCCTGATAGAATAGACAGATGTATGGAAGACCACCTTCAAGTCAAAGGAAGGCCTTTTTGAATGGTTGGTCATGCCCTTTGGTTTGAAAAATTCTCCAACCACTTTCATGAGGATGATAGACGATATCCTGTGACCATTCACCAATACTTTTGTAGTGGTGTATGTGGATGACATTCTCATTTACAACAAGACTTGGGCTGAACACTTGCAACATATTTAGCGGGTTTTGCACATCCTGTGGCAACAAAAGCTATACGCCAACTTAGAAAAATGCTCCTTTGGCATGGACAAGGTCCATTACCTGGGCTACATCATTGATCAACATGGTGTACATGTGGATCCAGCCAAGATCCAAGTCATCCGTGACTGGCCAGCCCCAACCACACTCATTGAGCTTCGGATCTTCTTGGGCCTTGCCAATTTATACTTCAGGTTTGTGTTGGGATTCTCCCATATTGCATGGGCCCTCAGCCAAATAAACATGGGTGGTGGTAAGGTGAAGTTTGCATGGGGCCGGTCCCAACAACAAGCGTTCGATGATTTGAAGCAGCGCTTGTGCTCAACCCCAGTACTTTCACTACCATACCTGCAGTATCCCTTTGAGATCGAGACATATGCTTCAGACTATGTTGTGGGCACCATTCTCACTCAACATGACCACCCCGTGGCCTATCATAGTGAGAAACTATCAAATGTTGTCCGTAAGTACCCTACTTACGACAAATAAATGTACTCCATTGTGCAAGCCTACCGCCAGTGGAGACATTACATTCTTGGAAAGGAGACAGTCATCCACACTGATCATAAGCCACTGTAGTTCATGCAGACACAGGGAAAATTGCAGAATGACTGCCATCAAAAGTAGTCCACATACTTGCAACAATTCCACCTCAACATCAAGTATAAAACATGAAGCACTAATCGCGTCGCTGATTGCCTCAACAGACCGCCAGTCGCGACACTCACCATGGTGCTAGACTCTTGTGACCATGAGACCTATGGATGGCCCCAACTCTATGAGACAGACCCAGACTTCGCCACCACCTACCAAATATTGGGTGCAAACCCAGTTGTCGATAATTTCCATCTTCAGGATGGGTTGTTGTGTCATCTGGGCCATATCTGTGTTCCATCAAGCGAGCCAGTGAAGCTGATATGGGAAGCCCACTATAGTCGGGTGGCAAGACACTTCGGCATCGAAAAGACAATGGAAATGCTACAGAAACATTTCTACTGGCCAAAACTTCGACAGGAGGTCAGCAAGTATATCAGGTCCTGCACTGCCTACGCTATTGCCAAACCGACCACGAAGAAACAGGGATTGTACACCCCTCTTCCTACTCCTGGTAGGCCATGGGAATCCATCACAATGGACTACATGTCGGGCCTCCCGTCCACCAAGTGGGGAAATGACTGTTCTTTTGTGGTTGTTGATCACTTTTCTAAGATGGCGATTCTGGTTGCTTGGAAGAAGAGCATCACAACAGAGGACATTGCCAAGCTCTTCTTTGAATGAGTCTGGGTGCATTTTGGAATCCCAAAAACCATTGTCTCAGATCGGGACAGTCGATTTCTCAGCACATTATGTTCGAGCCTTTGGTCACTGCTGGACACCAAGTTCACCAAATCCATGACCTTCCATCCCTAGACAGATGGCCAAATCGAGGTTGTAAATCGAATGATTGTGCATATCCTTCGCATGTATAATTCAAAGCACCCTCGCACATGGGATGAGAGCCTTCCCTATGTCCAACATAGTTACAACTAAGCTCTGCATAGCTCAACCGACCACAATTTCTTTCAGTTGGGGTTGGGATTCCAACCATTGGGTCCCATAGATGTTGCACTTCCCCTTGCAGTCACCTCGACCGACTCATCTCCTGCTCCAAATGAAGCTGACAAATCCACCTGGTTCATTGAGCGGATCCAACACATCTGCCAAAAGGTTCAGTATATCTGACAGAAGTCCAATGATGAGTACAAACAATGCCATGATCAACATCGGGTGCCACATAAGTTTCAGGTGGGCGACAAAGTTTGGTTGCACTTGTAGAAAGAACACCTTACAGTACCCCATCGGAAGCTTCGACCACTCCGTTATGGGATGTACACTATCACCAGTGCCATGGGGGATAATTCTTTTGATCTCAACATTCCTCCTTTCCTTGGCTTGCACCCAGTGTTCAACGTGGATCTCCTTCGCCCTTATTCCCACCATTATTGGACACCTCAGAAGTAGCAGAACAATTGACATCAACAAAGCTCAACCCCAACTGCATACAACAACCATCCAATGATCATATTTTGGACACACAGATCAAGGGCACTTGACAACAAAGGATCCATCTTTATTGAGTCGTCAAAGTAGGGCAACTCTCGCACCAAGGCAAGTGGCTCACCCGGGGCCAAATTCAACAGAAATTTCGTCATCTGATTGGGGACCTCAACGCAATGGAGACCATTGCTTCTTAAGGAGGGAGTATTGATCCATATGGATATCGGTGGACACCCACCTTTTCCTACTGGCTCAAAACAATTTTCTGGCAATTTTGGTAATTTACTATTTTTTGTAGTTTTCAGTTTCGGAGCCGTTTTGAGGCCCTAAATGATTTTTTTTGGGAGAAAAGGTTTGAAATATATAAGTTCCTTCAATATTTCACCTAAAATGAATCTCCTTGAAGATACCTTTCTAACGGGTTATCATACTCCTAAAACAGAGATCGTATGCAAAAGTTTCGATCCCGAGAAGTTGATGTACTAACTTACCCAAACAGGGCCCACATGACTTTTGGCGCTTCATCTCCTAGGGTTATGTTTTTGGATGTCTAGGGTTGTTTACATTCCTGCTTATTTTAAAAAGGCCTTCAGAGCCTCATTGTAATCATCTTCTTGCGAATGAGTGCAGCCGTCACATCTCTTCTCAGAGATAAGCTGCCACCATTCCAACAAGCTTGTTTCCGCTGCATTTTACAGTTTTCATCTTATTTCGTTATTGATTAGAAAACCTGTTTTACTGTATCTTTGTTATTTTGTGTTAAGCACCTGTTAATAATCTGTATTCATTTCATTCTTCTCATAAAATCCGGATCAGACGAACATAACGCATGAAAATCATGCAACAAAAAACATAACGGCCTAACATACTATCACATCATGCAACTGGAAGCAACATAGAACATTCAATCAGAAAAAAATAAAAAAAACTACCCGACCATCCTACCCTGCAAGGTTAGGACCTCTAGGACACATAAGCAACGCTCAAGCCAAGGTTCCCATTGATTTTGACCATTTAAAGTCTCAAGGCTGACAACTTTTCTGAGGAACAAGGAGGTGTGTACATCTCGCCCGACACAAGCGATACAACGCCTACTAAGCTAAAAGACAACATCAAATCAACCAAACTCACCATCACCAACCGACACACGTAACACAAAACTTCAATGCGAGTGAGAATTAGCAATAAATGAATCAAAATTTGCATGGCGCAGAAATAAATAAACAACAACCGATCATCATTGGCCTTTCACCACTCACAACCAGATAAATCTAATATTAAGACAATACTTTAATTAACCTTAAATTTACGAGCGCGCAAGAGAGCTGACATACACAATCTATCTAGCAATAATAAACTTGAGGCACAATTCTATTTAAAGTCCATACATGTTATTTAATCAATCATTCATTAAATAGAATCTGAGGCGTGAGAAGTGATATACCTTCTGGGGTCTTTTATTTAATCACGCAAACATCATGTCCATGTAAACAATAACTACATTCATTCAACTTGGCAATTTAAATAAAGAAATGACTAATAAAACTACATTGGTAATACATCCTTCTAGCTTTTGCAATCATAGAGTTTATTCTCCTTTAAAAACTTTCATGTTACATCATTAACTTCCTACATCATACATCATGTATCTATATACATTCATGATAAGTTTATCTCATCCAGTTTACACAACATCATCAACTTTACAATCTTTCCAGTAAAAATAAAGATAATCTAAAACTACAACCTGTTTATATAAAGCTTTACATCATTAGTCTAAAGCTTCAATTAAAATAAAGATTAATTTAATATTGCTTATGTAAAGTTCAAGAAAAAATACTTATTAATCTAATATTGTTTTGTACTGCTTATTCTTTACATAAAGCTTCAAGCAAATAATGATTAATCTAATATTGTTTATATACAACTTATCATTTATATAAAGCTTTAAGAAAATAATGATTAATCTAATACAACAACATGTTTATATCAAGCTTTACGTCATTAAGTTTTACCTCCCTGAAATGCAAATGTTGTAGACAAGGTTTAATAAAATTGAAATTATTCTATCAATCTAGAAATAAAGGTGAAGTGTGTGCTAGCTGTCACATGCACCCTCCCTTGAGATAAACACAAATTCTGACATCTATGCCATAAACAAAAATATGAGATAAACACAAATTCTATCAATTACAAAAATCGCCTCCAACTTGACATCTCTGCCATAGTAGATCGCTAGTAGTAATTTTCGCTACCGTAAAAACCTAAAACGTTCTGAAATTTTAGAACATTTTCTGTTCTAACCGCTCAAGATTTCTCGGTGTAAATGAAGATCGAACTATAGTTAGTTTAAAGGGAAAATAAAACTCTGCATAATTTAAATCAATCTCAGCGTAATAAGGCTCTTAACCATTAATTATTTAAATTTCTATGTGAGTGGTTAGAATCTCAGTGTGGTATTAAACTCTCTGTGCATTTTTAAAAACCACTGTGTAGAATTTAAAAGGGTAAATAAAAACTCTGCAAGATGAAATCAACTCAGTGTAATAAAAGATCCCAGGATAAGTACAATCTGGGTGGGTAAAATACAGAATCTCTTGGGAAGTCAAGTTGAAGGAAAACATTTTATTATTCAGTTATAACGTTGCTCTTTCCACTGTCAATTAAGAAGGGCATCAGTTAACACTGCACACGATGTCAAATACTGGAGGCACAACCGTAAGAACGTTGGTGGGGGAAATTCAAAATTTTGGCGACTACTGAAACGAGGCAATCCACCAAATCGAGGCATCTGGACGACACATAAATTTACCACGATTTGGAAGCTAACAGAGTCAAATTGAGGAATTTCTACAGGAACAATGATTTTTTGCCTCAGGTGAGTCACGAGGGAATCAAGAAGAAAAAATAAGTCAAACAACAACAAACAAGCTCATCACACCAAGCAAGGGAAATTCGTAAGACTAGCATACAACGTCAAGGGAGATCCCTAGGGTTTTTGGGGCTCGATCCTCAGCCTCATTTTTAATTCAATCACATGGTGCCACCAACACCACAGTCAATCGATATCTTCCATGCTTGAGCCTCAGTCCTCAAGTGGCTCAAAAACACCCACAATAGCTGCCAAGATAGGATTCTGTACGTGTCCACGAGTGGAATACTAAACACTCACTAAGCTAAATCGGCACCAAGGGAAAAGATAAGGAACTGGTTATACAAGAACTTCAATAGATTAGACTAGTATCACAACCAAAACTTTAACAAGGAAATCAAAAACCTAAAATTAACAAATAGCTAAGGATCCTATCTATTGTTCATCACAAATTTAGAGAAAACTGAGCGTCATTCATGAACATTCCAGATCGATTAAAATACTACATCTATTTAACCAAAAGTTCAGAAACAACACAAGTAGCCAAAGCATCCAATCACATCTAATTATTGGCATACCAAGAAGGTGCATAAACATAAATTTATCTACCTTTCGACAAATCAGACATGTGCACTATCGCTCGGATAAATATTCATATATAGAAAAAAATATATATTTTTCTTTTAACACCATCTATGCATGCGTGCTTCGATGTTACATAAATGCATATACATGAATTTAACAACTATTCAATACAAATTATACACATGCATACCGTATCCAAATGCAAATGCTCCGTAGTTGTTGTCCCACGTGCACTCTGTCTAGCTCCCGCTTGCCAATCAATGAGACCTCATTGGTACCTCCCAACCAATGCTAGGGGTACTCTTCTCCCCCCTGAGCCCCCTGAGCCACAAAGGGGACACAGAAACAATACCAGAGAATGTTAGCTTCCCATCTTGCCTCACAAGGTCGAGCTACCACTCGTTGTCTGAGCTGGGAATCCCGAACTCCCACAAGAAAAGTCTAGTCAAGATAAAATTCCGGCAGCGTAACGTTACACATACCAGACATGATCCATAATCCTCCTCCAACATCCTTTTTATAGAGTTCTCTTAGTCATTAGTTTCCCAAACCCTCATTAGATTCTTTTTATTAAATTTAATTAGGACAAACCTCCCCTGTACACATGTCACCTAATCCCTTAGTTGCACTCGAAAATCAATTTATTAATTAATTAATTTTGCCTATTTCCCTCACCCACCTAAAAGCGTTCCTAAAAACGCTCCTCGGTGTCCCTTTATTCCCTTACATTTCTTAAATGACTTATGCCTTACTTAAAGCCTAGTTGAGTTCATAAATAGAAAGTTCCAAAGGCTAGATTCCCTACTAAGTTAGACATTCCCCTTTTTTAAGTTTCCCTTTTTCTTTAAGTTTCCCCTTCTTCTTTTTAACTAAGTTCAGAACTAGCAAATTTAGACAAAACAACCATTTACTCTTTTAATAATTTAATCCTCCATTATAATTTTTACTTTTAACAAATAATGTTTGAATTTTCTTTACCCCATTCTTGTTACATGTCTATTTAGTTTTTCTTTGATCACATGTTCTACTTAGACCTAGGTTTTAATTTCACTAGGTTGGGTGACAGTTTTTAAGGAAACAATTAGTTATTAAACTTTACTCATACCATCATCTATTTTAAGGCCAACCAGGTCCTAAGGAGGCATAGTTTTCTAGGTACCATGTTTATTAACTTACTCGAGTTAGAACCACAACGTGCCCTTCAAGACACACTACGTGCTCCAAGGGTACCACTCACCTGCATTTTTGTTTTATTTGCGCTACATGCCCTTCAATACGCACTACATGATCCAAGGGTGCCACCCGCCTCTTGACTGAATTTAGTAGACATAAAACCCCTGGAGTCAATACTCCGTTAGGTGATCTTGTGGGAGACTAAGGGCCTCTAAGGAATAAGGACCTTGCCTTATTTTTCACCCCTTAGAATCATCGTGAGAAACTATCACAGTCTTCCCTCACAGCATCACGGGTCTCTCAAACTAGGTAATTGTTAACCTATAGTTCGAGCCACATAGGGAGTGCTAGTAGGTTGTGGCAGGGCTGCTGCCACACCTCTCCCTCAATGTCTCTGGTTGTCGTGCATGACCCCTTTAATCCAAAACTGAGTCTGGTTGGCAAGCTATCGTCAGCCTGTATCCATCAACGAAACATGTCAGCTATAACAATCAACACCATAGTATCTAGTCATACGCCACATTTGTAATATCAAAACATTCAAACCATAAGAATCCACTCCCTAACTCGATCCAGAGTCCAAGGAGATCCATCGATGTCGTCGACATCCTCTAACGTCCAGAGTCCTACACACTAAGGAGAACCCAATCAATAGCACCTATCGATGTAATTATAGAAAAAATAACATATCATCAGATCCACAATATCTCATAATCATAATAAAAAAAACCAATCGTATAAAGAACCGGATCACTTGCACACAAGTGTCCTCAAAGAATAAGTCCGCCTAGTGCGTGCAAGAGGGGGATGTTACACATTCAATGTACAATCTTACATATTACATTGTTTGAGTTCTAACCATTTAGAGTGTACACATATACTCTATTGGTATGGAGATCACAACTAGGATATTACATTCTTCTCCCCTTAGATTTTTCATTGTCGTTGGTGCACATCATCATCATTCATTTTTACATAAAAATGTCAAAACAAATGTATGCCTCCCTCATTGCATCCTTGAGCTCCCACGTTGCTCATTCAATGCATCCTTGAGCTCCCACGTTGCTCATTCAATGTTGTAGTGGTTCAATTGGACCTTTAATTTCCCCTTGACTCTATTTTTGAGTGCAATGACCTTCCTATCCAATATACACATTGTTTGTATCTAGAACTCTCCTTTGGATTCCACCTAAATCAAATCCCAATCAATGACATGGTTAGGATCATGCACACATTTTTTTAACAATGATACATGAAACACATTATAAATTTTTATGGTAGTAGGAAATGAAAGCATGTATGCAACATGTCCTATCCTATCCATGATCCTAAATGGACTACAATATCTAGTTGGAAATTTAGTGTAGCTCTCCAAATTCAATGAAATTTTCTTTGGTTTCACTTTCAGAAACACATGCTCTCCAACTTTAAATTTGATTGGTATTATGTCTTTATTTGCATAAATATTTTTATTGGCTTATGTTGTATTTAAATTCTTCTTGATCATTACCATTTGTTCTTTCATTTCTCTGATAAATTCTTACACTAGTAACACTCCATATCCGTGCTTAAGTCAAACTGTCTCCCCATCAAGTAATGTCTCCACGTATTTAAGGCATGAACTATTGCAATGAGTTCTAAGTCATGTGTGACATAGTTCTTTTCATGCTCCCTAAGCTTCGTGGATACATAAAAAATCACATTCCCATTTTGAGTAAGAACTCCAACAAGTCCCTCTTTGCAGGTATCTGTATATAATACAAAATATTCATTTGGATCAACAATCTTAAGAATGGGTGCACTAGTAAGCAATTCCTTGAACATACAGAAGCTTTATTCACACTTTGGTGTCCATTCAAATCTAATTCCCTTCTATTTAAATATACAATGGGATGAGCAATCTTGGATAATCCTTCTATGAATATTTTGTAGTTTATATCAAGCCCCATGAATGACCTCACCTTGACTATGTTCTTAGGAGTAAGCCATCCCCTAATAGATTCAATCCTCTCTCTCTATATTGATTCTCCTTCCTTAGAGATGATGTGTCTCAAATAATGAATCCACCTCTAATAAAAGAAACACTTGCTTAACTTAGCATACAACTAATGCTCTCTCTACATTTGTAGTACTAACCTCAAGTGCTCTTCATGTTCCTCCTCTTAATTTGAATAAATAAGAATTCCATCTAGGAATACAATGAGAAATCTATCCAAGCAATTTCTAAATATTCCTTTCATTAAGCACATACCCACTACCCTCTTTGCACTTTGAGGATATGGGGTACTTCTTGAAATCACCAACTTCACTTCAAATTTGTTCCTTTGATACCTTACCTCAATATCCTGCTATTAATTAATTAACATAGGCATCCATTCTAATGCATAAGTATGCAAGAATCATTAATCATTCGGTCACAAAACACCATAAATTATAATTGTATGCTTTCACATGCAAACAAGACTAAACAAACCAAGCCTTGAGGGTTATCTCAAGTGGTCTTGAGCCCGACGTGAGTTCTCTACCACAGTGATAAGTTGGGGAGGTCACAATTTTGACTCTCTTGATCCCCTTGGGGTTAGGCTCCATAATCAGGGCCGATGGTTGACCTTGTTTACCATCCAAAAAATGTGGGGAAGTACTAAGAGGGTTTCTTGCAATTTATTTTGTCGGAAAAGAAAAAACAAAAAAAAGACTAAACAAACATGAAACTAATAAAATCCATGACATAAACAACGTTAATTCTACACAATTTATAGGTACATTCATGAAAAATTATTTGTCTAGAAATTTTCCACCTATTGGCTTCAAAATAAGGATGTTCCATTCATTAAGCACATACCCAATACCCTTTGTGCACTTTGAGGATATGGGGCAGTTCTTGAAACCACCGATTTCACTCCAAATTTGTTTCTTTGATACCTTTCCTCACTATCCTACTATTAATTAATAAACATATGAAGGAATTACATTGAAGACTTATGCAAGAATAGTTAATCATTTAGTCACAATGGAACTAGAAATTATAATTGAAGGATTACACATGAAAACATGATTGAACAAACCCAAAAGTAATAAAATCCATGACATAAACAACCTTAATTCAACACAATTCACAAGTACATTCATGAACACTTATTTTTCTATAAATTTTCCACCAATTGGCTATAAAAGAAGGATGTGCCACCCAACCATAGGCTCCCTAATACACTAATTCTCTATGAAACATAGGCCACCCTTGAGTTGAGATTATGAATCCATAAGGGTGAAATTTTTCTATGGTAGGCTCTAGTTCTCTTCTCACAACCAAATTTCTAGGTTCACAATCAATATTTACACCTACAACAATATCACATCACAATGCTCTTTCCCTACCATCTTGTAGAACCCAATGAATGGGATATAGTTATCTACTTCCCTGACATTATCCCCCCTTCCATCTATGGATCTAGCACAATCTGGATATAAAATTTCACTATTGGGATTCCAGGGATTATCAGTTCTAGAGAAATTTCTCAATGATAATGATTATCGTTCCATATAGTCACAATTCTCTCATAATTCATGGTTGTAGCTTCCTATAACCCATTTATAGTATATCTATGGTCATTCTATCTCAAGGACAAACTCTCTCTAATTTCCTCAACATGATGACAATTCAAGCTCTCCCAAATCCGATAATATGAATTATGCCATTGAATGGTAACTCAAATAGCATGAAGATTCGAACTGGAATGGTAGCTTGAATATTTCGGTCACTTGAAACCTTGGTACTTTTAACCCCCCAATAATTCATACACTTGGTTGATTTGAATTTCCCCCCCAAAAATTCAAACTCTCCCCCAAAAATCTTCAAAATCTCTCTTTGTCCCATGCATGGCTAAAAAGGACATAGGTAACATTGCATGTAAGTAGAAAACTATGTGTTTTCATAAAAAGTACATGTTTGTACTCTCTTATCTCTAATCCCAAGGATCAAGGAATATTAATTTAGAAAGGTTAAGGACTTAGGATTATATATAAAATAATTTGTTCAATAAGATTTTTGTGGTGAGGGTTTTCAGTTAAGTTCGGAAAAACCACAGTTTCATTGACGGATTGTCGACGTTTCGGATCCATATCAAGATCCATATTCAGGACAAGAATCCTGGGTTATGATTTAAGAGATACGCTTCCTATAAATGCTAAATGTATAGAGGAGAGCTTAAATGTCGGCTGGGAAGAACCCTAATTATTCATTCATTAATCAAGTTTTTTTTTTTAATTTCTTTTAATTTTTTTATAATGTTTTATTTCTAGTTTTTCAAATTGTTATTTTATAATTAGTTCTTAGGTTTATTATATTATTTAGATTTATCAATTCTTTTTAAATTTTTATGTTGTTTATTATTTAAAAGGCTTTTAAAAAGTTTATATTTTTAATGAGAGTATTCTAATATTGTTTTCAAATTATTTCTATTAATTTTTTTTAATTTATAAAGATCTTAAGCAATGATTAATTAGTGTTTAGAAAAACTTTAATTTTTTTAGATTTATCGAATGAAAATTGTTTTTAATTTTAAAAATTAGGGTTTTCCTAAAGTTGTTTGTTTTAATTATTGTTCCTTTTTATTAAGGGGAGCCAAATTTCATTCAGTTCTAGGCCATTATCTTTATTAAGGTTGCTAGGATTTCTTTGAATTTCAATCGCTTCCCTAATTCGACGTTTAAATAGGTGATCCTCCTTTGCCAGAATTTTTGTCTCTTCAAGGCGTACATGGTGTTTTTTTTCCCAGTGAGTGTTCTGCTAAGGCTGATGTATGAATACACTCATTCTTTATGTCGGCTCCATGTTATTTAATTCAAATTTGAAAGGAGCGCCCAATTTCATCGATGTAGCATTTACCACATGAGCATTCAATCTTGTAAATTCCTTTGCATTTGTGCAAATCCATTTTATCTTTGACAGATCACATATTTTGTTTGATGGTTTCATGTGGTTTGAAGGAGGTCTTAATCTCTTTTCTGCTAAGGACTCTGGCGAGTTTGTCTGTTACTCCTTGGATGAAAGGGAGGCAAGCAATGTTATTAGGGGTTTGGTTATCAGGGGGTTTGGGTGTTATGTTCATTTTTTCTTTGGCTTTATTGATTGCATTTTTAATGTCTTTGTTATTATATCCAATGTTTCTGAAAATGTTGGAGAGGTGATCTTTTTATTTTTCAAAGTGTTCCTTGTCAGAGATTCTTATGGCTCTTGTGGCTAGGGTTTGAAGGACTCCTAGTTTCTGGTTGGGGTGGTGTTGGCAGCCATTTCACATTTTTATCCTATCCTAATAAGCTACCTACACCAGTGTTTTGTAACCCCTGATTTTCATTACAATCTTCGAATAAAACAACACTATTATTTCGCGCATTTGCACACCTGCCTTTGTTCTTGTTTTCACGACTGCAAGCGTGAAAACTTTGATTTCGAAGTCACATTAAAATCATCACTGGATTATTATGGTTACTCTTGTCTATGTGTTCATTGCATTTCCAACTTAATTATATTCACATAGTTGGCAAGATACCAAGATATTTACTCATTTAGCATTCTTTTGTTGTTAATATGACTTCGTTTTTATAAGACTGTGATGATATTCTTATGAACGAGTTTTTGATACATTGGTGGTTTGATGTTCTATAGTCTTTCATTGATTTCCTTGACACATTGGTTTCATGAAAACACATTGACGTTGTGGTTAGACCCTTGGTGTAATCATTTCATGAAAACACATATTTGTTATGATCGAACCCTTGGTGTTGATTTCGAATCATTGTTTTGGTTTTAAAACTATGCAAACGCTATGCTTATGCAAATTTTTGGGTCGACTTACCATAGATTTAATTAATTGTTTGAATGGCATTGTTTTTAACGTATGCAATAATGATTTGAATCACCGTATACGCCATCGGTTGTACTTTGGGAAATGACTGTTTTGCGTGGGTGGATTTCATTCCACCACCCTCGCACACTCGGGCATTAATGCCTCCCTCCTAGCCCGGGTTACCTCTGTTGGTTTTCGGGGAAGCCTGTGTGCTATAGGTCTGACGTATACCCTGTCCAAACCCTTGCCCGTTCACCCAGCTCACTGTGTGCTCCCGTCTATGGAACCTGTGGTGCGCATAGAGCCAAATGGTTGCCAAACACTCCTGCTGTTCGACAATGCTCGAAAGGATTTGGAAAATGGTGGCTGGCTGGTGTTTATCCAAAGGTTTGAGGGTTTCAACCTTTCGGTTGCCCAACAATTTGCCCTCACCTTCGACGGATGAAATGCTAAGGTCGGAGACATACAACTCGAGCTAAATGAAGAATTCCTAAGCTCAACTACAGGACTACCAGCTGCAGGGCAAAGGTGGCTTAAAAATTCCAAAGTAGACGAGGTGACGTGGCCGCTCCTATTCACATCAAGGAAGATTGTTTCCTGTGATAAAGATTTTCCTATTACTACCCTCAAACCCAAGTGGCACGATATTTTAGTGATTGTTAAACAGTTTGTGACCTGCGAAGGTCGTTATGGCTTGGTATTTATGTATCATCTCCGGTTATTGATGAATTTTATAGGCTACCCTTTGAATATGCCACATTATCTCTTGCGTAGTCTTTACAAGATGTCCAAAAGATTCAAGCGTGAGAAGGCTGATAGCAGCCTTTTTCATCACTGCTTGATCAAAATTATTATCGTCCACCATTTGAGCCTTAATGGTGACTGTTGGAAAGCCTTCCTATCTAGGAATGGCTTTTCCACTCTCGAGTCTGTACAAGTGGACAAGGTTGTGGTTACTGAAACATTGGTTGGAACAACCATGCCACTTCATATCCTTCTACCCCCTGTCAAACCCTCGGATAGCCCCGACATGGACCTACCTGATACCATGGACAACCCATGTGCTAAAGACAATACTAAGGTCATCAAGAAGCCTGTGAGGAAGAAAGGAAAAGGTGACACTGCTGTCAATAGTAAGGGAAAGAAAAATGCCCGATGGATATCGAGATGTGCTAGGAACAAACCCAAGCAAAATGTTGACCAGAAGCCAATAGTGCTGAGCGAGGAATCGAACTCCGAAATTGAACGATTCTTGACTGAGGAATACCCCTATTCTCATGGACTATGCTCTATGGAACCTTATGACTATGTCTCAAACTTACCTCCGTGCCTCAAGAACGATCCTAAATTCCCGGGAATCAAGATGCACAAGGAAACCCCTGATAACTTGAACAAACCCTCGCCTGTGATGCCAAATCCCGATCAACCATCGTGTACTCAATGTAATTCCTGGCTTGAACGTTATTACACTGACGTTCCCCTGTTGCAATCTAAGATCAAATCTTTAGAGGAACGGGTGACAGTCCTGTCAAAGGAGAAAGACAGGCTACAAGCCAATGAGAAGAAACAAAAAACTACTGGTTCAATTGTCTTCAGAAATGTCGAAGCAACAACGACCTTTGTCAATTCAAACTTATCATAATCGAATCATTTTCTTACTGCCCAGGTATGTATTTCGACATCGATTTTGCTTTATGAGTTTGCTTGAATTAATATAACCGATTGGATTTGCTTTCGATTAGATCTGTTTGTTTTTAATAGATTTAAATTTATTCTGTTATACTCGGATCACTAAAAACGATTTCGTTGTGAATCATGTACAGTAGATTCGTTTTCCTAAAATCAAATATAGCTATGATTTGGTTATGCGATTTTATTGTGCTCAGATTAGTATAAGCGATTGATTTGTTTTTGATTCTGTTTGGTTTCCTTTGAAACAACTCTGTACGTTTGAATTAAATCAATTGGGTTTGTTTTCATTTAGTTCTGTTCGAATATATTTAAGGAATGATTCTGTTTTGTTTCCATTTTAGATTATGATTGCATCCGACCTGTACAGGAGATTTATTTGCTAAAATCAGACATAGCTATGTTTTGATTGATACGATTTTGCATTGTGTCGGCCCTAAATTATTTCGATTCATTTCTGTTTGATTTGATTCACAAACAATGCTGCGTGCCTTGAATTAGCATAATTGTTTGTATGAGTTGGATTAGTATCCAATATGGATTTGACACGGCTCTGTTAGTTTTAAATTAAAAAAATGACCCTGTTAGTTTCGTTTTGATTCGACAACAATTTTGTTAAGTGTTGAGTCGACACAAACTATTGCATGGATGATTTGTTTGATCGGATAAAGTTTGTGTTGATTGAAATTGATTCATGAAAATGATTTCATTGGTTTCGAATTGTTTAAAACGATTTTGTCTGCTCTGAATTGGAAATAAGAGTTGTGTGACAGATCGTACATATTCTGTTTCAATTGAAATAGATTCAAACAAGATTTCATTTGCTATCGATTAGCATAGAAGTTGTGGTTTAAATGATTCGTTTTGTTTTCAATTAGAAATTAAAGATTTGAATATATTTCTGTTAGCATTTCATTGATTTAAAACGATTCTGTTTTCAAATTAGACCAGCTACAGAATCGTGAGATTCTATAGCTAGTCTTAAAATTTAGATTTTTGTTAGTTTTACAAATAAAATATCCTCTAAACTTGTCTATTCTTGTCCACTTTCAGGTGCATACGAATTTCAATGACCAATTGGATATGTTGTGGCAGTTTAGGAGATACTTTTGTGATATTGTTTTGTTATAGGTTGTTAGCTTTAGTCAGGAATAGAGACTTGGGAAATTATTCCCAGATTTTTTGTAAACTGTTTTTGATAATTCCCACAGGGATGTTTTACCCTGTGGTCTTTAAATACTTGTTATTTTTTGTAATGGACCCATCATCATCACTGTTTGGAGAACCAGACTATGGATTTATAATAATACAAACTGGGATGAAAGTTGATGTCTTGTAACAGCTTTAGCTTTCAATATATCAAACTTTTATTTCAAGTTTTCTTCATATCAGTTTGCAATTAATTATCGACTACTTTAGCTATCGTAATTCGTTGCAGGTTGATGTGATTTGGTTTATGTGTTGTCCATATCCGATCTCTCTTATTTTAAAGTACAACAATCACTTTGTTTCAATTTAATGAATTAAAGGTTTATCTTCTTCGTTAAATGAATCATTTTGTACAAATCTTTGCACACAGATTTATTTAAATGTGATGATTTGTAAATTATAAGATTGTTGTAATTTTTTATGTCTTGTTTGTCCTGTCATTTATATTTGAAGAGCACATATGCTTCCTGTTTACGAGAAGCTTGTGGAGAATCTGGTGCGGGTTTCCTCCCACCAAACAACTTAATCAATTATTGCATACAGGACAAACCTGAAGCGTTACTTCAGGTTAGTTTGCTATTTGTTCTTTAATAGTTAATTTATTAGTGTTATTTAAGTAGTTTATATATATATATATATATATATATATATATATAGTTCAGATTTATAGTTAGAGTTATTATTTTAGTTGCTTAGCTTAGATAGTTTTTATTTAATTTCTTTCTCATAAAATTATAAAAAATCAAAAAACAATAGTTTTGCTGTCTTAGGACAGTTTACAAATGATTTTTGCAGGTTTTCATTTAAATCTGTAATCTGTAAATATTGTATATTTGTAATTGGATCTGATCCTGTTGATAATTGGACATTTGATTTCATAGGATTATTATTGTATATTATTAGACAGTAGACTGTATATATATATGTCAGTTTTGTTTTTAGTTTTCTTTAGTTATTGTTTTCATTTAGATTAGTTTCTTAGTGTAGTTTTCTTTCGTTTTCCTAGGACTTAGATTGGCTAACAGAGCCGCTAAACCCGTCAGGGTGGATCATCCCAAATGTCTTGGGTTATTTAGACAACCCCGGACCGGATCCACTCTTCCAGTTGGCGAGCATTCAATATCGCCCGTCAACAAGTGGTGATGGGAGTTTGCGTGTAGATAGTTCTTTGTGTGGTTCTTATTCCTATAAACAATGTTCCCTAAGCTTCCATCGTGTTTCCTATTAATTAGAATGTCTAGAAAATGTATGTTACAGTTTTCCTCAAGTTCCATTGTGAATTTTATGTCGTTTGAGATATTGTTTAGGTGTTGGAAGAATTTGTCAAGTTCTTCTTTCCCATGGGGCCAGAGAGCATTGGTATTATCTTTGTTTGTGCCCCTTGAGCCCCCTAAGTCCCCTTTCATTCCCCTTGTGTGGAGTCATAGCCCTCCATTGTTTTTTCCTTCTCCTTCTATAGCCTGCAATGTATTATTTGATTTTTCATTCAATGCACATACTCACATATTATTGTTGAACTTATGCTTATATTGAGAGGGGTGTGAATCATTATAAGGTACATTTCACTTTATTTAACCATCCATTAATAATTTATTAGCACATATAACTGAAATCACAATGCACACAATTTAACATGGAAACCCTTGTGGGAGAAAACCACAAAAAAATATCTTTATAAATGTCTGTAGGCACCAACCAAATTTTACAAAGATTGTAGGAAACAACCTAATAAATACTCCAATCTCCTTAACTGAGTACCAACTCAATAAGATAGTGTGTAGGAACCAACTTACTAGGGACACCAATCTCCTCAGTTGAGCACCAACTTACTAAGACCTGTATAGGCACCAACCTAATATCTTCATACACATAGTAATTCTAACTTCACCTGCATGATTCATACTTCATGTATTTTATAGCATAATCATACCCTTAACTTTCATGCTCCAATGCCTCTCTTTGCTTCATACCCTAGACATAGATTCAAATCCTAGTCATATTTAGCCTTCATTCCCTAGTGAACCTCGTAGAATCATTCCTAGAATATAATCTCATACTACAACATCAAATCTAAAAAAAAATCACTTTGAAACATCATAAACCTTAGTCCTTCATAGAGTACCCTTAAAAATCTAAGAAAAATCCTCTTGCACACCTTTAGACCCCAAGAATATTCTCCAACTTCTCTTGCACACTTCAAATCTCTTCTGCACACCTCAAAATTGATATTCTTGCTAGGATTTTCTTAAAATGTGCACATATATGTTGGAACATCAAACACTAATGATTCATCACAATTCTCCTGGATTCAATCGGTTGGGAGGTCAACCTACATATGGATATAGTCGGTCAGACTATCGACCAGATCTCTACATCAGTTGGTTGAGTAGTCGACAAGTATGTCGGTTGGACAATCAACTAGGAACAAAATATAGTTAGGTGTTGGATTGAACATTCCAACAATCGACTATGACTTGGACGCATGGATAGTCAGGTCAAGCATCCTTGTTGAATTGACTACACTAAAAATATTTGACAAAGTCAACTCTAACAACTGACGATTATATGTGGACAATTGTTGGCACAGGGGCAAACCCAAGGTTCAACGCTTCAACAACACACCAACAAAACCCTAACTACTGGCCCTTTCAGCAACACCTACGAAGCAGGCAAAGTCTCACCCGAGGTAGAGGCAGGGGGGGTTACATGACTAAGGTGTCTGTAACCAATATGGGACACAGATATGTGATTATAACACTTTGCAAAGTACTTTAATAACACTTAGAAGATGATATGTATTAGTTCATTAGATTTTATTAACATTGCAGAATAAACTCTAATATGGATCAACGCAGTAACAACAAAGAGTAAACACATCAATCACTTAGCACACAACACAGAGTTAGATTAAAATTCATTCATCTAGCACAAGTAAAGTACTAAGCAACATCAGATCTATCCATCATACATAATAACAAAAGCACTAAGCAGATAATTGACAAACACAAAATAACACAAAGAACATCAAAGACACAAGATATACGTGGTTCACCCTAGTGTGGGGCTACGTCCACCAACTTCTTCGTCTTCTTTATTACTTTTTGCAGAGCCCCTTCTGTCTTAGGGGCTGCATGACCTCCTGGTTAGGATCTTTGAGTTTGGATTCAGGTGATTCTCTGAAACCGTACTGGTCTCATTCTATGTTAACCACAGGTCCTCTCAGCTTCCTGTGTAGGCTTCACAACACTCGCGACCTTCCCTTTCACGCTCTGTGAAAATATCAAAGTATCGGGCGTTAGCACCTTTTCTCTCGGCCCCTCCTTAGATGTGACCTTGGGTGATGACCTCACATGACCAGGTGATTGTGGGTGTGACAACAAGCAGTTTGGGATCAAACTACTCTTCGACCCACAATTCTCCTGAGCCTCCACGTGTCCTATAGATGAAACCATGGTTTGGATTGCGGTATGCCCTTAGTATTTGAAAGTCCGTGAAAATCCTATCCCTGCAATGCGAGGTGATAGTCGATCTCACGATATTGATGGTGCCTTTTTAACTGACGGTTCAGATCTACGCTTCCCAATCTATGGACCAGATTTGTCCCCTTTTAATCAAAGATTGTGATCTCCTTCGCGATTCTGGACTCCTGGGTTTTGAAATCTCAAACCTCGCTTTATTTTGTACTCCAATATCCTAGAGATGGTGATATGCATATAACTGTCCTGCCCAATCAGCGGTCCAACTTTCGCCTTGGGTGTTTGGCCTTTCAACTCAGATCAACGGTCCTGAGACCTTCTTCTCGATCAACGATTGAGGTATTCTCCAGGTCTCCAGACTCCAAAGATTTGAAATTGCAAACTTCGCTTTTTCTCCAATGAATTTTATCTGGAGGCTATAGTCCTCTTACATGTGTCCTCCTCGAATCAATGACTAAGGTTTACTTCAGGTCTTTACCCAGAGTGCACAGATTCACGCCACGTCTCCCCTGAATCTGACGGCTATAGATCTCTTCGGGACTTTACCTGGAGTTCTCATATCTTCGCCACGTCTCCTCCAGATCCAATGGTTCAGATTCACTTCGGGTCTTCGGGGTTCGACGATCTAATTTCTCAAACTGAAACCTTGCTACAATTTACCTGGAGCTCACAATCTGCTGACAGGTGTCCACTTACAGATCGATGACTATTGACTCTTTGAATCTTCGGTCTTCGAGTGTTTCAACACTCTCCCTTCACCTTCCTCTAGATCTCATGACCCGTCGACATGTATCCCTCTGTATCTAACGGTCCAGATTCACTTCAGCTCTCTGACACTTTGTGCTTAGGGAATCTCAAGTTTCAACCTCGCTTCCTCCCGAGCTCACGATATCAGAAATCTCATATTCTCTTGATCGATGCAGTGCCGGACGTTCACCTCACACGATCTGACGGCTCAGTCTACTTTAGATGATCGAACGACGAAAATTTCACTTCGGAAATACGGAACTCCGGACTTCGAAAGTTTCAAGTCTCAAATCTTTGTGGGTTCTCTCCTCTATCTGTACGAAGCATTAAATATCGCGTACCTTGTCTTGAATCAGATGGTTGTTGATCCTTGCGCTGTAATCCATTGGCCAACATCGCTCCTCCTCTTGAGCTTATGATTTCTCTAACTTAGAATATTTTCTTAGGTGTTCAAAGGTTTCAAACCTTTTTTCCTTCGACGAGTTTGACTCTTGGATTTCGTTAACACTTATGAAAAGTGTTATTCCTCATGAGCTTGGTTTTGTGAAGACTTCGACTTCCCACACACTCCTTGCATTTCAGGTATTTCTATAACTCAGATTTGAAGGATTTCTCAAAGAGAAATTCCTCTTTCCCTCTTAGTGCTCTCCTTTTCTCATTTCTCGACTTCTTACAAAGTCCCTTCGACACTTAGTCGAATCTCGGATCTGTGCACTCCTTGCACCGGATCTTTACGCAAGGTTTGAATTCTTGCGGACGACTGTGCACATTTTGCACCAGTCTCTTTGCACTCCTTGCAAAGGGAAGTTTCGTGCTATCTCTTCTGAGATTCGGAACCAAAACAAATCCCATCAATGCACTCCTTTCATTCTGTTTGCACACCTTGCACCACTTCAAAAGACGAGAAACAATTGAAACTTATCCTTACATTCACAGTTCCATCTACTTATAATGAAATTCATTCATCCATTCACTCATGAAAGAATAATAACAAAGGAAAAACAATGTCCACACCATGCATTGGGTCAATTTTCCTCTGTTATATTCATAAGTGAAAATGGCTACAACTATGATCAAAACAAAAACCGAAAACTTAGAAATATCTTACTAACTTGCAACTAGCCTCATTTAGGCATACAAAACCTCTATTTATCTTAGAGGGCTCTTAGGGTTCCCCCCGACTACTTGTCTACTCCAAAAACCTAACCTAATGGCTATCTTAATTCAGTGATACTCCAGAGCAGGAGTGGAAACTCCCACTTCTCTCATGATCGTTCAAGCGTGATTCAAAGATTTTTCTGACGCTGAGTTTAGGCGTGCTTCAAAATATCCACTGCAACTGCCAACATTGAGATTCTGAAAATATTCTCATGCACTGAAAATATTCTCATGCACTTGTACTCTTGGTTATAAATCTGTAACTGGCCTCTGATATGGCTATGGAGCCTCTACATTTCTGCAACAAAATATTCTTCTCCAGTGCTCCATATCTCACTCATTTCCAAGTCTCTCAACTCATATACTCCCCTGGGTTGCATTCCATACAATATTTGGAATGGGCTCTTTCCAGTGCTCCTGTTCAGTGAGTCATTGTATGCAAATTCTAATTGGGGAAGAATCTGATCCCATTGATTATGATGCTTAGTAACCAGACTCCTCAATAATTTTCCCAAACTTCTGCTTACCACCTCAACCTGTCCATCTGTCTGAGGGTGATAATCTGAGTTGAAGGACAAATCTTTCCCCAACTTCTTCCACCGTGTTCTCCAAAAGTGACCAACAAATTTTGTGTCTCTGTACGAGACAATGCTTCTGTCTCTCAGAACAGGATTTGCACATGCTTCATATGCTTCCCTAAAATCTGTATCATCACAATACATGTCCTTAAGGTGTTCAAACCCCAAGTTCTTCACATGAAATTCCTACAGAATCAAACATCTCCTGCTTAATGCATCAACAACTTTGTTAGCATTCCCAACAATATGTTTTATGACAAAAGTAAAATTCTTCATAGACTCAACCCATTTTGCATGTCTCTGATTCAATTTTTCCTGTCTGGTTATGAATTGTAAAGCCTAGTTATCACTATACAAGAAAAATTCTTGTGGGACAAGGTAATGTCTCCACTTCTTCAAGGCTTGAATTATGGCATAAAAGTCCTTATCATACGTGGAGTATTTTCTCTTGGTCTCATTCAACTTCTCACTAAAATAGGCAACATGTCTATTATCCTGACTCATAACTGCTCCTATTGTAACTCCACTTGCATCACATCTCACCTAAAATGTCTTTTCAAAATTCAGCAAGACCAGAATTGGTCGTTCTGTTATTTTCTCCTTCAGTATATTGAAGCTCCTCTCGGCCTCCTTTGTCCACTTAAAATACTTGTGCTTCTTCTTCACTGTATCCATCATTGGTGCACAAATTCCACTAAAGTCTCTGATGAACTTCCTATAGAATCTTGCTAATCCATGGAGGCTCCTTACTTCAAACATACTCCTTGGTGACGACCAATCTTTGATTGCTTTCACCTTCTATGGATCTATCTTCAGTTCATTTGAAGAGATCACAAAACCCAAGTAAATGAGCAATGTCTTCATAAAATAGGACTTCTTTAGATTTATCAACAAATTCTCCTGCTGTAATATTCTCATCACTAGTGTCAGGTGCCTCAAATGATCCTCTTTAGTCCTTCTAAATATCAGTATATCATCCAGATATACAACTACAAACTTGCCAATGAAATCTTTCAGTATTTCATTCATCAACCTCATAAAAGTACTTGGGGCATTTGTTAAGACAAATGGAATAACAAGCCAATCATACAAACCTTCATTTGTATTAAAGGTTGTCTTCCACTCATCTCCTTCTCTCATTCTAATCTGGTGATATCCAATTTTCAAATCTATTTTGGAAAATAATTTTTCCTCACTTAAACAATCCATTAAATTGTCCATTCTTGGTAAAGGAAATCTATACCTGATGGTGATATTGTTAATGGATCTTGAGTCTGCACAAATTATCCATCCTCCATCCTTATTTGGACTCAACACAGTTGGTACTATGCATGGAATAAAGCTCTCTCTGATTGAACCCTTGTCTAACAGTTCCTTGACTTAGTTCTTCACCTCCTCATTCTCTCGAGGTGTCAATTTGTATGCTTCTTTGTTTGGCAGACTTGCTCCTAGTATCAATTCAATATGGTGGCTGATAATCCTGATGGGTGGAAATGAGTTAGGCAGCTCATCCACCATTATGTCAGCAAAATTATCCAGCAATTCCTAAACTTCTTCAGGAAAATCATCCATTGAAGTACTTGTAAGGATAACTTTGGGTTTCCTCACCATGGTGAACTGCATCTCCTGTTATTTCTTACTTCTTTTAGGAGTTCCTTCCTACTCATGAGAAGTATGCTTGTGTTGGATTCCTCTTTCACCTTCTTCTCCTCTATTGGCAACAACATGTGTGTTCTACCATTCTTCTCCAAGGTGTATGTATTCTTCCTCCCATCATGAATGACATTCCTATCAAACTGCCATTGTCTTCCCAACAAAATATTGCATACATACATGGTAATTACATCACATATAATTTCATCTCTATATCCTCCTATCTTAAATTCAACCAAGCATCATTTAGTAACCATTACCTGGTTTCCTTTTGATCCAAAATCGGATCCAGGAGCCTGACAGGGCTAAAAAAGGATAAAAAATGAAAGTTCTCAGAATCAGACGAAACTAATTCCATTGCGACCAAATCTTCGCGCTGATTCTGACCACATAATCACTTTCTCAAAATGGCATTGTATGCGAGAGTTATCTCACTCTAACCGATTTCCCAAACAGGCAAAAAGTCAACAGGTCTGGTCAAATGCTGACATCAGCATGACATCAGTAGTGTTGACATGGCAGAGGCAGTTGGAGACAAGTGGTAGCCCGACAGAAGGTGACTGGTCAGTGACAAGAATCCACCCAACAGTTGACAAGTGGTATTTTTTTTGCAAATTGTTGGGTGCCACATTGTCCAGTCATGGGTTGTCACGTGGCACCATGATATTGGTTAATGGTTGGTGGACAAAGTTTATTTGGAGTCCATGGGGGTCGATTCCATGACCTCTTGGACCAGCCCAAATCTTGGCAAAGTCCCTATTACCAATGCACTCTTGTGATTCTTGTAATACCCAACTCACTTTATTGTAAATAAAGTGAAATAAAGTTACAATGAGGCAAAAGGGGGCTGGGGCTAAGCCCCAACCCATGGTCTAAACATTGCATACGACCTCAACCCAACAAAGGGGAGGCTCCTCCTGATGCATGCACTCAAATGGATAAGCACCAGCCCAAGGATCAGGGGATATCCCATAAGACCAGGGGGGCATGCTCCAAAAGGGGCTTAGCCCATCTAAGGCGCCCTTCTTTTAGCCTTTGATCCTATGCATGCGCATAAAGACCAAGAGCCAAGGTGCACACCCAGCCTTAGGGGATACTCTGTGTATTTTTTAATTTTTGGTTATAGAGTGGGTTTTTTACCTATGTTTAGTAGATATTTATGATTTTTAAGCGTGTTAATGGAGGATTTGACCCATTTTTGGGAGATATTGGGCATTTTTGGAGGCCAGATTTTGGGAGGAAGTTGGGGAATGATAACCAACTTTAGATCTATAAAAACCAGGCCTATTTGAGGCCATGGAGGATAGTTAGATCAGATTTATGATGAAGCAAAGCCAAGCCAAATATATTTTTATGTAGGGAAGCTGTTGAGGAGCAAACGCTTGCGAGCCATTTCTGGGAGCTACACTCAGTATTTTTCAGTGCAGTCAGTTGTGTTGGATTTCTGAGGTCGAGAAAAAAACAGTGAGACCAGCATGAGATCAATTTGGTGTACTTTTTCTATACTTTGCAAGCATTGAAGAATTAGTAAAGAAGCCTCCCCCACTGAGACAAAGGCCCGGAGACGTAGGCAATTTTGTGCCGAACTCCGTTATCACTTCTCTTGTTATGGTTTGCTATTCTTATTGCTTCAGTTCAGATCTGTATTTTGTATTATGGCTGTGATATATTCTCTCATATTCATCCTCTTTCATTAGCTTCTTAAATTGTTAATAATCACATGTAATTAAAAACTCAACCACAGTCATTAAAAGATCTTTTCGGATCACCTTTCTGCAACCATGAGACTTTGTATGGCTTCGGATGTGTAGTTATCTCCAACTCCAATTTATCCACCATCTTCATGGATACTAAGTTATCAATGCTCCCACTGTCTTTAGTATTGCAAGATGTCCTGAAGAGACTGTTCCTCTGCACTGGATTTTCAACCTCTGCCTCTGGTTTTAAGAGGACCTTCCTCAACATCATGGATCTTCCATCCTCTACTCCTTCTGCTTAAACATTCCCTCTCATTGATTCTGAAATGTGAGCTTCACCTCCCACTTCTTTATTTTTCTCGGGACATTCCCAAGACATGTGCGATGTCTTTCCACATGCATAGCATCTTACTTCTCCTCCTCCTCCTCCTTCTCTTCCTCTAGAAGAAATTATTCCACCACCTTGTCTTCCTCGGGAAATTCCTCCTCTTTTCAAGTGACTGTGCAGTTTCTCAGTCTCATCCTTAGACTTATGTTCCTTGTCATGGGTAACTCCCTTGCTTTTGTTTGGGGTTGGTATTTACCTCTTCGTCGCTGGCTTTGTTTCCTGGCCAACTTCTCCTCTGCTTTTAGTGAAAACTAATAAGCATCCTCCACTGTCCTTACTGACATCATGCTAAGATCATCTTAGATTTCATATCTCAGGCCATTTATATATTTGGAAAAATTTTCTTCATCTTTCTCCGTTTTCCCAGTTTTGATGTTCAGCCTATAGAACTCTTCTGTGTACTCCTTAACTGTCATCCCTTCTGTCTTAGGTTTTTCATCTTCCTGAAAAGATTGATTTGATAATATTTGGGCATGAACTTAGCCTTCAGCTTGACTACCATTCTGTCCCAATTCTTTATCTTTTGTTTTCCTTTGCTTCTCCTCTTAGCCTGCAGTTCATCCCACCACAGTGTTGCATGTCCTTTTAGCCTCGTGACAACATGTTTCACTCTTTTCTCTTCATCGACCTCTTTATATTCGAAGTGTTTGTCCATGTATCTTATCCAATCCATCAGCTCTTCAACATGTAAATTTTCTTCATACATTGGGACCTCTATCTTGGCTCTGCCTCCCAATCTAGAAACTATTCTTAGCAAGCGTTATTCGACAACATCCTCTCCTGCAGCTTCTTCGGCAACATTCTCGCCCACAAATTATTCGCTCTCTGGATCGGTGATGTCTCTAGCATCAGGTGCTCTTTTATGTGCTACCTCCATTGCCTCTAATCTTGCACGAAGTTATCACATCTCCCTTTCCACAACTCAATTGGCCAAAGGTGGTTCCACTCGTCTCCTTGGTGGCATTGCATTGACTATCTGTCACACACAGAGTACAACTTCGAGTTCTTTTTGTCTCCTCTCCTTTGCTTGCTGTCTGCGAGAAAAACTTATGCTCTGATACCACTTGGTGCAGACCCCCTTCTGGCTCAGGGGCTGTGTGACCTCCCGGTCAGGATCTTTGTGTCTAGAGTCGGGTGAATCTCTAAAACCGTATTGGTCTCATTCCGTGTTAAGCACAGGTCCTCTCGGTTTCCTGCACAGGCTTCACAACACCCACGACCTTCCCTTTCGCGCTCTGTGAAAATCTCAGAGTATCGAGTGTTAGCGCCTTTTCTGTCGGATCCTCCTCAGATGTGACCTTGGGTGATGACCTCACATGACCACGCTATTGTGGGTGAGGCCAAAAGTAGTTTGGGATCAAACTGCTCTTTGGAATGCAATTTTCCCTAAGCCTCCACGTTTCCTCTAGTTTAAACCATGGTTTGGATTGTGGCCTGCCCTCAGTATTTTAATGTCTGCGTAACTCCTATCCCCACAATGTGAGGCGACCATAGATATCATGATATTGACAATGCCTTTTGAACTGATGGTGTAGATATTCCCTTCCCAATCTACGGACCAGATCTGTCCCCTTTTAATCAATGGTTTCAATCTCCACGATTCCAGACTCCGAGGTTTTGAAATCTCAAACCTCGCTTTCTTCCATACTCCAATATCCCAGAGTTGGCGACCTGTAGACACCTGTCCTATCCAATCAACAGTCCAACTTTTTCCTTGGGTGTTTTGCCTTACAACTCAGATCAACCATCCTGCGACCTTCTTCTTGATCAATAATCGAGGTCTCCTCTAGGTCTCTGGACTTTGGAGATTTCAAATTTCAAAATTCTCTTTTTCTCCAATGAATTTTATCCAGAGACTATAGTCCTCTGACGCATGTCCTCCTTGGATCAATGATTGAGGTTTACTTCGGGTCTTTACCCAGAGTGCATGGATTCACGTCATGACTCCCCTAAATATGATAGCTACAGATCACTTTGAGACTTTACCCAAAGTTCTCAGATCTTCTCCATGTCTCCTCCAGATCATATTCACTTTGGGTCTTCGAGTCTTCGGGGTTTAGCGATCTCATTTCTCAAACTGAAACCTCACTACAATTTCCCCGGAGCTCGTGATTTGCTGAAAGGTGTCCACTTCCAGATCGATGGCTCTCATCTCTTTGAATCTTTGAGATTTGGGTGTTTTAACACCCCGCCTTCCCCTTCCTCTAGATCTCACGACCAACCGACACGTATCCCTCTGGATCTAACGGTCCAGATTCGCTTCGGCTCTTCGGCACTTCGCGCTTCGGGAATCTCAAGTTTCAACATCGCTTCCTCCTGAGCTCATGATATATGACGTCTCAGATTCTATTGATCGATCCAATGCCGGACTTTCACCAAGAATGATTTGACGACTCAGTCTGGTTTAGATGATCGAACGACGAAGATTTCACTTCGAAAATCTAGAACTCCAGACTTCAGAAGTTTCAAGTCTCAATTCTTGGTGGGTTCTCTCCCCTGTGTGTACAAAGCGTTGAAGCTCGCGTACCTTGTCTTGAATAAGACGGTTGTTGATCCTTGCGTTGTAATCCAACGACCAACATCCCTCCTCCTCCTGAGCTTCTGATTTCTCTAACTTAGAGGATTTTCTTAGGTGTTCAAAGGTTTCGAACTTTTTCTCCTCCTACGAGTTCGAATCTTGGATCTCATTAACACTTATGAAAAGTGTTATTCCTCGTGAGCTTGGTTTTGTGAAGACTTCAACTTCCCACACACTCCTTGCATTTCAGGTATTTCGATAACTTAGATTCGAAAGATTTCTCAAAGAGAAATTCCTCTTTCCCTCTTGGTGTTCTCCTTTTCTCATTTCTTGACTTCTTACAAAGTCCCTTCGAAACTTAGTCAAATATTGGATCTGTGCACTCCTTGCACCATATCTTTACGCAAGGTTTGAATTCTTGCGGATGAATGTGCACGTTTTTCACCCGTCTCTTTGCACTCCTTGCAAAGGGAAGTTTCATGCTATCTCTTCTGAGCTTCAGAACTGAAACAGATCTCGTCAACGCACTCCTTGCGTTCTGTGTGCACACCTTGCACCACTTCAACATAAGAGAAACAATTGAAACTTATCCTTACATTCACAGTTCCATCTAATCATAACGAAACTCATTCATTGATTCATGAAAGCATAATAACATAGAATTGAAAAACAATGTCCACACCATGCATAGGGTCAATTTTCTTCTGTTATATTCAGAAATCTCCTACTAAGTTGTAGTTAGCCTCATTTGGGCGTACAAAACCTCTATTTATCTCAGAGGTATCTTAGGGTTCATCCCCAACTACTTATCTACTCCAAAAACCTAACCAAATGGCTATATTAGTTCAGTCATACTCTAGAGCAGGAGTGGAAACTCCCACTTCGCTCGCGATCGTTCAAGCATGCTTCAAATATTTTTCCGGCGCTGAGTTCAGGCGTGCTTGAAAATATCCGTTGTGAATGCAAGCTTTAAGATTCCAAAAATATTCTCATGCACTGAGTGGTCCTGCTCTGCGTGCTTGCCAATGATGCTCCTGCATCATACTCCCCTTGAAAAAAAAAATTCATGGACTCTTGTCCATGAGCTCCTGCACCGAATTTCCATGCTTCTAGATAACAACTTCATTTTCCCAACTGGAATTTTCTATTGGGTGTCCCTTCCACTTGACTAGATATTCAAAATAGGTATTCCTTCTAGTCTTTTTTCCAATCCTTTGATCAACAATCTTCTCCATCTATGGTTTTTCTGCTATAGGCATTTGTTTCTCTCACTAAATATTCTCTTGATCTTCTGATCCCTCCGTGTCATCTTTCCTTTAAGGATACAGGTCTGAAACATTGAATATGGTCGATATGCCCACATCATCTGGCAGCTCAATCTTATAGGCGTTTGCATCAAACTTCATCAAGATCTTACATGGTCCTATATTCTTCATGTTTAACTTGTTATATGTTCCCCTAGGGAACCTTTCTTTTCTGAGATGTGCCATAACCTGATCTCCTACTTCAAATTGAAGTTCTCTACAATGTTGATCAACTCTGTGCTTGTACTCCTGGTTAGGAATCTGCAACTGGCCTCTGATCTGGCTATGGAGCCTCTGCATTTCTGCAACAAAATATTTTTCTCCAACACTCCTAATCTCACTCTGTTCCAAGTCTATCAACTCAAATACTCCCCTAGGTTTCATTCCATACAATATTTGGATTGGGCTCTTTCCAGTGCTCCTGTTCGGTGAGTCATTTTATGCAAATTCTTCTTGGGAAAGAATCTGATCCCAATGATTATGATGCTTAGTAACCAGACTCCTCAATAAGTTTCCCAAACTTTTGTTTACCACCTCAGTCTGTCTATCTGTCTGAGGGTGATAATCTGAGTTGAAGGACAAATATTTCCCCAACTTCTTCCACAGTGTTCTCCAAAAGTGACCAAGAAATTTTGTGTCTCTATCCGAGACAATTTTTCTGTCTCTCAGCACATGATTTTCACATGCTTCATATTCTTCCTTTAAATCTGTATCATCACAATACGTCCTTAAGGTGTTCAAAACCCAAGGTATTCACCTGAAATTCATTCATAATCAAACATCTCCTGCTTAATGCATCAACAACTTTGTTAGCATTCCCGACAATATATTTTATGACAAAAGTAAAATTCTGCATAAACTCAACCCATTTTGCATGCTTCTGATTTAATTTTTCTTGTCTGGTTATGAATTGTAAATCCTGGTTATCACTATACAAGACAAATTCTTGTGGGACAAGATAATGTCTCCACTTCTTCAAGGATTGAATTATGGCATAAAACTACTTATCATACGTGGAGTATTTTCTCTTGGTTTCATTCTCCTCTCACTAAAATAGGCAATAGGTCTAATATCCTGACTCAAAACTGCTCCTATTGTAACTCCCCTTGCATCACATCTCACCTGAAATGTCTTTTCAAAATTCAGCAATACTAGAATTGGTCGTTCTGTTATCTTCTCCTTCAGTATATTGAAGCTCCTCTTGGCCTCCTCTGTCCATTTAAAATACTTGTGATTCTTCTTCACTGTATCCATCATTGGTGCACAAATTCCACTGAAGTCTCTCTTGAACTTCCTATAGAAGCTTGCTAATCCATGGAAGCTCCTTACCTCAAACATACTCCTTGGTGAAGACCATTCTTTGATTGCTTCCACCTTCTCTGGATCCATCTTCAGTTCATTTGAAGGGATCATAAAACCCAAGTAAATGAGCTTTGTCTTCATAAAAGAGGACTTCTTTATATTTATCAACATATTCTCCTGCTGTAGTCTCCTCATCACTAGTGCCAAGTGTCTCAAATGCTCCTCTTTAGTCCTTCTAAATATCAGTCTATCATCCATATATACAACTACAAACTTGCCAATGAAATCTTTCAATATTTCATTCATCAAACTCATAAAAGTACTTAGGGCATTTGTTAAGACAAATGGCATAACAAGACACTCATACAAATATTCATTTGTATTAAAGGCTGTATTCCACTCATCACCTTCTATCATTCTAATATGGTGATATCCACTTTTCAAATATATTTTGGAAAATAAATTTTCTCCACTTAAACAGTCCATTAAATCGTCCATTCTTGGTAAAGGAAATATATACCTGATGGTGATCTTGTTAATGGATCTTGAGTATGTACAAATTCTCCATCCTCCATCCTTCTTTGGAATTAACACAGTTGGTAGTGCGCATGGAATCAAGCTCTCTCTGACCAAACCCTTGTCTAACAGTTCCTGGATTTGGTGCTTCACCTCCTCATTCTCTTGAGGTGTCAATCTGTATGTTGGTTTGTTTGGAAGACTTTCTCCTAGTCTCAAGTCAATATGGTGGATGATACTAATGATGGGTGGCAATGAGTTAGGAAACTCATCCATCACTATTTCAGCAAAATTATCCAGCAATTCCTGAACTTCTTCAGGAAAATCATCCATCGAATCACTTGTAAGGATAACTCTGGGTTTCCTCACCACAATGAATTGCATATCCTGTTCTTTCTTGACTTATTTCAGGAGTTCCTTCCCACTCATGAGAAGTATGCTTGTGCTGGCTTCCTCTTTCACCTTCTTCTCTTCCATTGCCAGCAACATGTGTGTTCTACCATTCTTCTCCAAGGTGTATGCATTATTCCTCCCATCATGAATGACATTCCTGTCAAACTGCCATGGTCTTCCCAACAAAACATGGCATACATCCATGGGAATTACATCACATATAATTTCATCTCTATATCCTACTATAATAAATTCAACCAAGCATCGTTTAGTAACCATTACCTGGTGTCCTTTCTGAAACCATGAGACTTTGTATGGATTCGGATGTGTAGTTGTATCCAACTCTAATTTCTCCACCATCTATATGGATACTAAGTTATCAATTCTCCCACTATCAATTATCACCTTGCATACTCTCTCTTTAGTCTTGCAAGCTATCCTAAAGAGACTATTCCTCTGCACTGGCTTTTCAACCTCTGCCTCTGGTTTTAAGAGGACCTTCCTCAACATCAGGGATCTTCCATCCTCTACTCCTTTTGCTTCAACATTCCCTCTCTGTGCTTCTGAAATGTGAGTTTCACCTCCTCCTCCTTTATTTTTCTCGGGACATTCCCAAGACATGTTCCCTCTCTTTCCACATGCATAACATCTTACTTCTCCTCCTCCTCTTCTTCCTCTTCCTCTAGAAGAACTTCTTCCACCACCTTGTCTTCCTCGAGAAATTATTCCTCTTTCCGAGTGATTGTGTGGTTTCTCAGTCTCATCCTTAGACTTATGTGCCTTTTCATGGGTAACTCCCTTGCTTTTGTTTGGGGATGGGCTTTTACCTCTTCCTCGCTGGATTTTTTTTCTTACTAACTTCTCCTTTTCTTTTGGTGCAAACTGATAAGCATCCTCCATTGTCCTTACTGACATCATGCTGAGCTCATCTTGGATTTCATATCTCAGGCCATTTATATATATTGAAAATTTTTCTTCATCTCTCTCCCTTTGTCCAGTTCTGATGTTCAGCCTATAGAACACCTCTGTGTACTCCTTAACTGTCATCCCCTTCTTTCTCAGGTTCTACATCTTATTGAATAGATTGATTTGATAATATTTGGGCATGAACTTAGCCTTCATCTTGGCTACTATTCTGTCCCAATTATTTATCTTTTGTTTTCCTTTGCATCTCCTCTCAGCCTACAATACATCCCACCACAACACTGCATGTCCTTTTAGCCTTGTGATAGTCTATTTCACTCTTTTCTCTTCATCGACCTCTTCATAGTCGAAGTGTTTGTTCATTGATCTTATCTAGTCCAACAACTCTTCAACATCTAAATTTGCTTTAGACATTGGGACCTCTATCTTGGCTCTGCCTCCCAATCTAGCAACTGCTCCCAGGAAGAATTCTTCGACAACATCCTCTCCTATAGCTCCTTCGACAACATTCTCACCCACAACTTCTTCGCTCTCTTCATTTCTAATGTCTCCAACATCAGGT
Organism: Picea engelmannii; assembly: GCA_009831015.1. Lineage (NCBI taxonomy): Eukaryota > Viridiplantae > Streptophyta > Pinopsida > Pinales > Pinaceae > Picea > Picea engelmannii. The sequence continues at coordinate 2,085,029 of ML776697.1, forward strand.
GCTCTTCTATGCATTTCCTCCATTGCCTCTAATCTTGAACGAATTTCTCGCATCTCCCTTTCCATAGATCGATTGGCCAAAGGTGGTTCCACTTGTCTCCTTGGTGGCATTGTGTTGACTGTTTGTCACACACAAAGTACAAATTCGAGTTATTTTTGTCTCCTTTCCTTTTCCTACTGTCTGCAAGAAAAAATTCTGCTTTGATACCACTTTTTGCAGACCCCCTTCTGTCTCAGGGGCTACATGACCTCCCGGTCAGGATATTTGAGTCTGGAGTTGGGTGACTCTCTGAAGCCATACTAGTCTTGTTCTATGTTAACCACAGGTCCTCTCAGCTTCCTGTGCAAGATTCACAACACCCATGACCTTCCCTTTTGTGCTCTACGAAAATCGCAGAGTATCAGGTGTTAGCGCCTTTTCTCTCGGCCCCTCCTCAGATGTGACGACCTCACATGACCACACGATTGTGGGCATGGTCACAAGCAGTTTGGGATCAAACTTCTCTTCGACCCGCAATTCTCCCTGAGCCTCCACATGTCCTCTGGGCGAAACCACAGTTTGGATTGCATCCTACCCTCAGTTTTTAAATTCCGCGCAACTCCTCTCCCTGCAATGCGAGGTGACCGTCGATCTCATAATCTTTATGGTGCCTTCTGAACTAACGGTTCAGATCTACCCTTCCCAATCTATGGACCAGATCTATCCACTTTTAATCAATGGTTGCAATCTCCTTCATGATTCTAGACTCCGAGGTTTTGAAATCTCAAACCTCGCTTTCTTCCGTACTTCAATCTCCCGGAGATGGCGATATGTAGACACTTGTCATGCCCAATCAATGTTCCAGCTTCCACCTTGGGTGTTTGGCCTTTAAACTCAAATCAATGGTCCTTCTAACTTCTTCTTGATCAATGGTTGAGGTCTTCTCCAGGTCTCCAGACTCTAGAGATTTCAAATTTCAAACTTCACTTTTTCTCAAATGACTTTTATCCTGAGGCTATAGTCGTCTGATGCGTGTCCTCCTTGGATCAACGATTGAGGTTTACTTAGGGTATTTACCTGTAGTGCATGGATTCATGCCACGTCTCCCTTGAATATGATGGCTATAGATCGCTTCAAGACTTTACCCAGAGTTCTTAGATCTTAACCACGTCTTCTCCAGATCCGATGGTTCAGATTCACTTTGGGTCTTTGAGGTTGGGTGATCTCAGTTCTCAAACTGAAAACTAACTACAATTTTCCCAGAGCTCACGATTTGCTAAAAGGTGTACACTTCCATATCAACGACTCTCGACTCTTCGAATCTTTGGTCTTCGCGTGTGTCAACACTCTTCCTTCACCTTCCTCTAGATCTCATGACCTGTCGACACGTATCCCTATGGATATAATGGTCCAGATTTACTTCGACCCTCCACCACTTTGCGCTTCGAGAATCTCAAGTTTCAACCATGCTTCCTCCTGAGATCACGATATCTGATGGCTTAGATTCGCTTGATCGATCCAACGCTGGATGTTCACCTCGGATGATATGAGGACTCAATCTGCTTCAGATGATCGAACGACGAAGATTTCACTTCAGAAATCTGGGACTCCGGACTTCGTAAGTTTCAAGTCTCAAATCTTGGTGGGATCTCTCCCCTGTGCGTACGAAGCCTTAAAGCTCACGTAACTTGTCTTTAATCAGACGATTGTTGATCCTTGTGCTGTAATCCAACAACCAACGTCACTCCTCCTCCCGAGCTTCTGATTTCTCTAACTTAGAAGATTTTCTTAGGTGTTCAAAGGTTTTGAACCTTTTCTCCTCCTACGATTCTGACTCTTATATCTCCTTAACACTTATGAAAAGTGTTATTCCTCTCGAGCTTTGTTTTGTGAAGACTCCGACTTCCTGTGCACTCCTTGCGTTTCATGGATTTCGATAACTCAGATTCGAAGGATTTCTCAAAGAGAAATTCCTCTTGCCCTCCTGGCGTTCTCCTTTTCTAGTTTCTCGACTTCTTACAAAGTCCCTTCGACACTTAGTCGAATCTCGGATCTATGCACTCCTTGCACCAGATGTTACGCAAGGTTTGAATTCTTGCAGACGACTGTGCACGTTTTTCACCAGTCTCTTTGCATGCCTTGCAAAGGGAAGTTTCGTGCCATCTCTTCTAAGATTTAGAACCGAAACAGTTCACGTCAACGCACTCCTTGCATTCTGTGTGTACACCTTGCACCACTTTAACAAAAGAGAAGCAATTGAATCTTATCCTTACATTCACAATTCCATCTGCTCATAACGAAATTCATTCATTCATTCATGAAAGCATAATAATAGATAATTGCAAAACAATTTCCACACCATGCATTAGGTCAATTTTCCTATGTTATATTCATAAGTGAAAATGGCTACAACTATGATAAAAAAAAAAAACTGAAAACTCGGAAATATCCTACTAGCTTGCAACTAGCTTCATTTGGGCGTACAAAACCTCTATTTATCTCAAAGGGATCTTAGGGTTCCCCTTGACTACTTGTATACTCCAAAAATCTAACCTAACAACTATCTTAGTTCAGTCATACTCCATAGCAGGAGTGGAAACTCCCACTTCGCTCGCGATCGTTCAAGCGTGCTTCAAAGATTTTTCCGGTGTTGATTTTAGGCGTGCTTCAAAATATCTGCTGCGATTGCCAGCGTTGAGATTCTGAAAAGAATCTCATGCACTGAGTGGTCCTGATCCGTGTGATTGCCAATGATGCTCCTGCATCATTATTCTCCGATCTCTTACATTCATCCTCTCCTATGCCCTAAGCCACATAGCCAAGCTTTGCAGGTGACATGAGATCTACGCACTAAGCACCAGATGCTCCTTCCAAAATTAGGTCAAAGCACAAAGCCAACTCCTCTTATCAAGAATAGAGCCTTACATACACTTTTTTTTGCACAAAGCACTCAGAACTACTTGGACTCAGCTATTTAGACTTCACTCTCTAAGTCTCTTACATCGCTTCTTTCTCTATATTCTTCTACCTTACCATCTTACTTATTTATACTTTTACAATAAGGCCTAATCATGGGTAAACCCATGGGACAACATCCCATAACCCTTTACAAAATCCCTAAGAACCCCTTGTTGGGTCCACAAATCCCCCAAAACAAGTGAGATCTAAGATCTCAACACTGCCTGGGCGCTCCTTCCTTGATCATTGCATCAAAGTCCAAAAATTGGTCAAACTTGACCAAGATTTCCTCAAAACTTGGTCAAGGGCCAACATGCCCCCAAAACTCACCTGTGACTCATCCCGAGTCACTTAGATCTGGGAAATGCTGCTTCAAAGGCCTCGAGCTTCACTCGAGCTACCTCGAGTTGCTTCTTCGCCTGAGCCTCCTTCTCAATGAGATATTGGATCATCTTCTCTATAACAAGACCTTCTAGGCGCTGTTCCATTGTTGCAACCATCTAGTCCAATTGCGAGCCTTGTCCTTCAATTTCTTCGAAGACCTTCTAGGCTTCATCCTGCACAGGTTGAAACTTCTGCATGACTTCCATTACTCTGGCCTGGATGGTAGTGAACTGTTGCTGCACCGCGCGCTGCTCTTGTGATCATTTCATTCTCTTGACTGCTGTGAATAGATTCATCTATGCCTGTACTGACAGTGCCTAGTGCTGCGCCTCCTATAACTGTGCTTCCAGGTTTCTTAGCTCTGGATCTTCTGTGAGGCATTGATAATTCTGTGCACTTATATCGCTCAGTTGTTTTCATTCTGAGGCAAGGGATCTGATCCTTCCGAATGAATTCTTAGTGTCTTCCTCCCTCTGATTGTACACCTCCTTTAGAGTTCTTGGTGTTGCTTGGATCTCCAACTCCGTTCTTGTTGGCCCTTGACTAAGTTTTTGAGATCCTTGGTTAGGTTTGACCTATTTTGGGATTTCGACATGCTTTCGAAGGTGGAGCGTAAGTCGAAGCAGAGATCATGGGATATCTGTCCTCTGTTTAGGGATTTTTGGGTTTTGGGCTTATGTAACGGGTATGGGGATGTCGGACCATGGGTTTACCCATGTTTAGGCCTATTTTGTAATGTATAAATAGAAATCTAGGCGATGTAAGTAGGCGGTGCTAAGGGTAATGAGGCCAATGTGCTAAGTGCAAGTGATAGTTGTAAATTCTTTGTGCATACTGTGCTAGGCTTGCAAGGCTAAGTGCAAGTGACTGTAAGAGATTGTGTAAAGGCTTTGTTCTGTAACCTAGCTCAGGGAAGGAGGATTTGGCGAGGTGCGCACAGATCTCCTTTCCTATGCGGAGTAGGACCTTGTGGCTCTGTGCATGTAGAAGATTGACAAAAGACAATAAAGAAGAAGAAGAGTTGGTGGACGTAGCCCTTGGTTGGGGGTGAACCACATATATCCTGTGTTGTGTTTGCTTTGTGCATTATGGTTGTTTTATAGATCATATGATTAATGCTTAGTGCAATGATGTATGCTTAGATGAATATGATAGCTTAGTGCCTAATGATGTGAATACGATGTTAGATCTAATCTATGTTGATGTGCTTAGTGCTTGAATGTGTTGAATGTTGTTGAATACTACATTGTACTGTAATTAGGGTTTATCTACACTATAGACGAAGGTTAAGTTCTAATGAATGAAAACTGCTAAGTGCTCTGTTAAGGTGTTGTAATCAAATATCTGTGTCCCAGCTAGGTTGCAAACATCTGAGTCCATTAACCACCCCTGCCTTTGCCTCGAGTGAGACTTCATATGCTTCACAGGTGTTGTTGAAAGGGACGATAGTTAGGATTTTTTTGGTGCGTTGTTGAAGCATTGAACCCTGGGTGTGCCCTTGTGCCAACAAATGGTTCCGTTGCCGGGACCTGAAACTGTGATTGTTGGAAACTGAGGAAAATAAATAAATCTTTGTGCATAGATCTGTTGCTTTAGTTCGCAATACTCTACTTGACTTACGAAGTTCTGTACTAAGAGAGGAGGCAAATCTGAAGAAAAGAGGTAAAGTCTGAAAGCTTTGTGCTTTGTTAAAGGTAATATAAGTGGATTTTTTTTTGCTTTTTTCTAAAGTATGGGTCTAGGTACGTTTGATAAATTTTGTCCTATTCTGAAAACTAGGGAAGAGCTAGAAGAAAGAAGGTTTGATATGAGTATATATGATAGAAATAATGAAAGATACGTTATTCCTATGCATAGAAAGAATGTTTGGGCTAACAAATGGATGCAGGATCCTAGGAAGAATTTTCTGCAGGTTAGCCACCATGATTCTAGTGTGCAGTACAAGAAAGGCTGGGGATCATTTAAGAGAAAGAGAGGATTAAATATTTGTTATAGTTGCAGAAGACCAGGACAGATTGCTAAGGCATGCCCTAGTAGAAAACATAGTTGTCTTTGTTGTAAATCTATGGACCATGACGTTCTGGATTTCCCTAGAATGATTGCTAAGGTTGAAAGAATGAATATGAGACAAGAAAACCCTGAGGAAGGCCAAGAAACTGAGACCATGGCTGAACCCAAGAAAGAATCAGAGTCTATATTACTATAATTGAAAGAAATCTTGAATGATCGCAAAGATATCAACTTATCAGAGATCTTCAAGGAGAAAGAGTGCATAGAAATAAGAATAGGAGACTTCGACATAGATCGTGTCCTGGATGAGGAAACACAGGTGAATATTATGACAGAAAAACTTGGGAAATTTTAGGAAAGCCTGCTATGATTCCTTCATTGGGAGGAATAGGATTATTTAGAGGAAAGATGATAACCCTATGTGGAAGACTTACCCAGACATCTATGAGTTCTCATGGCACTTCGACAGAAGAAGAATTTGAGGTTGTTAAATTTATTGAGAACAACACCCCATTTGTTATGTTACTAGGAAAAACCTGGATTGAGAAAGATCAGAACTGAAGAAAAGAAGAGGAAGCTCTAGAACAAAAAAATAGAGAACTAAGAGACTTCATGGCTAAGAGAATAGCACACTTACTGGAAGAACAAGAAAACCAGTTGAAGCTACTGAGGACCAGAAATCTGGATGTCAAATTTGAAAGAACACAAGAGTATTTAAAACACCTATATGTACAAGAGAGTATAGCACCTACCCTAGACAGAGAAGAAGTATTGTCCTTGAACCCTAGTAAACACCATCACCAACGTGAAGTTGCTATGCCAAGAGGAGATACAAATCAGAATGGAAAGAGGAATACCAAGATAAAGATCACATGGAAGAAGGATAGAAAGCTCAGCGAGAAGAAAGCAAAGTTGGAGAAATTACAGGAAGTTCCAGAGAAGATTTCGTAGAAGGACGGTCTCCAGAATTTGAACTTCGCCGTAATATCAGAGTAGCCCAGATTGGCACTTCTCCATGGTAGAGAGATATGACCGTTGGAGGCAGTATAACCGTTAGATTGACGTTCCAAAATGGTTGGAACAATAATTATGATCATAAATCTCACCATCAGACCGTTGGGACCGTGTCGTAACAGACATAACTGCATTGATGAAGGATTCTTGTTCATTGGAGGGTTACATTACATCACTGTCTACTTATTCCATCGACTGTTGCACCGAAACACTTTCTCAAATTGTATCCGAGCCAACAAGAGAACTCATTGTTACTATGCTATGCTTACTGAGACTTCGCTACTTGTTCTATTGCATTGAGCATTTTTTAATCAACCTGAGTTTTCCAATATCGAGTTTGCATGTCGGACGAACTCAATGTCGTAGAAAATTTTGTCGAAGAATTTCTAATCGAAATTATGGCTGAGAAGGTGATGTTCGTCAGAATTCAAGCTTCATCAATGAGAGGAGTGCAAGCCTCCTCGTCGACTTCTCGCGGATCCAGACCATCTCGAGCTGCGACTGAGAAAAGAACCAAGCATCGAGATGACTTGGTGAATGCGAAGTTAATCCCATCCATCCTGCCCAACTACATCCCACCTCTGGCCAGCATAGTGAATCGTGAAAGTGTCCCTAGGGACTTCGAATACACCTTGGTTAACACATACTTCCCGAAGGGGATACGCACAGGAAAGCCTCAACCAGATAAGATCATGACACTAAATATCAACGAATTTAACCTAGGGGATCGCAAGAACTTCAACATGTTCGCCCCTCATAGGTATTTGACTAGGACGAAGGGGAAGAAGTCGAGGATAATCCCCCAACCATGGACTATGGACCTCGCGCAGTCCACTATTCCGAGCGTGATGAAAATACCCCATTTTGGAAGGCACCAGGAGGTTAACATGTGCGTTAAGCTCCTGCTATCAAGCTTCCATGGTGGTTATTTGTGGCTAGACAGATGCACCACCATCGACCTGGCATTGATCCATCGGATCACCAAACTCAGCATGCAGGGACCAGACCCGCAAGTCTTTTACCCAGGGAAGGCTGCAGACTGTGCCCTGGCGCAAAAGATTAAAGATACATATGGTGATGTGGAGAAGGGGAAATGAGGCTACAAGGTAGACTCCATCCAGAATGGCGCAGTGTGTCTTGCTTTCCAGTTGATTGCTGGTAAGCTAGTCTGGAAGAACAGACCCACACAGGTCATAGGGTTTGTTGTTGACCTTGCGGGGAAATGCGTGGAGGGACTACAAATGAACTGGGCAAAGTACTTAGTGAACTAGTTAGACCAAGACTGCTGTGAAACTTAGGATCAAGGATCTGAGTTCCATTTTAGTTGGATGTTGATCCTCATCGCGTTCATAGCTTGGGAGATGCTGGAAGGTGCGACCTTCCCTAAACTAGATCCATTTGAACCCTTAGCCACAAATTTCACCTCGCTCTGGTATTCGAGGAATATGGGAAAACAATGGAAGTCAAATGCAGTGTTCCAAACCTACTACCTATAGTTAAAGAGGGCTATTAAGGTTGTCCCTCGTATAACGCCGAACACCCTGCATAGGCTCAGGCCATTTGTGAAGTTCCACACAGACATACATTTTATCTACATCACTGCACGCAGAGACGAACACAAATAAGTACTACATAGTTATTACAAACTCACAGAGGAGGACCTAGAAGAAATAACTAAGGAATGGCCTACAAATCTCCTTATCCATGTTGACCCCATAGAACTGTCCGATCCCGAACTAATCGGAAGCCTGGTGGTCACTCGTGATGGGAATGATACACTTGGAACTAGCAAAAGGAAGAAGATAGAAGAGGTTCATCAACTGAGCAGTGCATCAAAATAATCTGCTTTAGAATCCCCTGGAGGAGGAGGTGATGATGAAGTAGATAAAAAAGAAAACAATGGAAAAGAATATCAATAGAAGCAAGGTGAAGTAACACTGCCACAAAATCCCCCTGATGACGCAGAGCCGTCTAACAAAATAAATGTTTCTCCCACGAAACCCACATCGCGGAAGAAGTCAAAATCTAGTAAGACCAAGCTACAGACTGTTCTCATGCTTGATGAATTTGACTTCATCATCACAGCTATATCAGAAGATAATTTGTAGAGAAATGAACCTAAGAAAGAGACCATGTATGAAAAAATTGAAGCAGAACTGCGAGGCATACAATAGGCCCTTCACTACAGTCACGCAGTGTACACTGTGCCCCCGCCATCAGAAGAAACCGAGTTGGGAGATGAGCCTACCCAACTCTATCGACTAGACGATGCAACTGAAGCTCACCTTCGTTGCGCACATGAAGAAACAGAACATGCCACAGTGGCCCTAAAGAAAGCACAAGAGGAAGTGATGGAGCAATGCTGAGTTTCACAACAGGAGAAGGACGACCTCCAAGGAAAGTTCAAAGAGGATAAAGTGCAGATCCATAATGAGAAAGACCAGCTGCTCGCAAATCAGGTTGGAGTAAAAGAAGCAGTCAACAAAGAACTTCACTCTATGACGGTCTTAGATCAAAAGAAGGAAGACCTAGTGGAGCATCAAGTAGCACAGCTTGTTGAAGCCATCCAGTAGATTCAACAGAGAATAACAGATCTAGAGCTACAAACAGTACAAAGTAATTTGTAGGACGTACGCGACCAAAGAGAATCCATTGCCTAGAGTGCAATTGAGAGGATCAGAGCATTAGCTTTGAAATGCAAACAACTTAGTAGTAGAAGTGCGTAGAATTATGAGTGAATGACTGAGGACCTTGAACTGAAGACACTGGAGTCACAACTTTAGGAGGCAAAGAATTAAGCGACGACAATAAAGGCATAGTTGAAGATCCTGTCATCAGTTGAAATAATGAAAAGATCCCAGGAACAATGCATTGCTCAATAGCAGGTCCACACCATACAGAGCAAAGTCATGGAAGTGACTCAGAGGCTCCAACCAATATAGGACAAAGCTTGCCAACTGTTTGAGGAGATTGAAGGCCAAGGAGCAGAGTTGGAACAAGTAGTCACTTCATTAGAACAACACTTAGAGGGACCTGTGAATGAGGCAGTTATTCAAGACTTCGCCAAGCAGGAGGCCTTGGCGAAGTAGTGGGTCGAAGCAGCTCGAGCCAGGCTCAAGGATTTTGAGGCAGAGCTACCAAGATTAGAGTGACTCGGGATGAGTCATAAGTGAGTTTTGGGGGCCTGTTGGCCCTTGACCAAGTTTTTGAGACCCTTGGTCAGGTTTGACCTATTTTGGGACTTCGACAGGATGTCGAAGGTGGATCACAAGTTGAAGCAGAGATCAAGGGATCTCGGCCCCCTGTTTAGGGATTTTTGGGTTTTGGGCTTATGTAACGGGTAAGGGGATGTCGGCCCATGGGTTTACCCATGTTTAGGCCCATTTTGTAATGTATAAATAGAAATCTAGGCGATGTAAGTAGGCAGTTCTAAGGGTAATGAGGCCAATGTGCTAAGTGAAAGTGATAGTTGTAAATGCTTTGTGCATATTGTGCCAGGCTTGCAAGGCTAAGTGCAAGTGACTGTGTAAAGGATTTGTGCTGTAACCTAGCTCTGGGAAGGAGGATCTGGCAAGGTGCATGCAGATCTCCTGTCCTATGCAGAGTAGGACCTTTTGGCTCTGTGCATGTAGAAGATTGACATAAGACAATAAAGAAGAAGAAGAGTTGGTGGATGTAGCCCTAGGCCGGGGGTGAACCACGTATATCCTGTGTTGTGGTTGCTTTGTGCATTATGGTTATTTTATGGTTCATATGATTAATGATTAGTGAAATGATGTATCCTTAGATGAATATGATAGCTTAGTGCCTAATGATGTGAATAAGATGCTATATCTGATCTATGTTGATGTGCTTAGTGATTCAATGTGCTGAATCTTGTTGAATACCACGCTGCGTTGTAATTAGGGTTTATCTGTGCTGTAGATGAAGGTTAAGTACTAATGAATGACAACTGCTAAGTGCTCTATTAAGGTGCTGTAATCACAGATCTGTGTCCCAGCTAGGTTGTAGACATCTAAGTCCTGCAACCACCCTTGCCTCTACCTTGGGTGAGGCTTCATCTACTTTGCAGGTGTTGCCGAAAGGGCCGGTAGTTAGGGTTTTGTTGGTGCGTTGTTGAAGCGTTGAAACCTGGGTCTGCCCCTGTGCCAACATTTATCCTCGCTTGAAGCTATTGGATGGTCTTAGCAAGCTTTACCACTTGAACCTCGACAGAATCATGTTCCTCCTGTGCCAATCCTGATAGAGAGAGAAGTTCTTTATTCACTTCTTCTTTGATCGGAGTTTGCTCTGCGAGAAACTAGTCCTTTTCTCTCTATTTCTTCACTTTGTCCTCCTCGATAATCGCCCAGAACTCATCTTTCTCATTTTCATAGGTGATTACTCAGTATCGTGAAACTCATAGTTTCTCTAAGACTTCCTCTTTCTCTTGCTTCAAGGTTTCTATAGCCTTCTCCTTTTCTTCTTGGACTTTCTGAAGTCGAGCGTCTATCACATCTACAAGTATTCTTAATTGGGTGGGCTCGTCCCCCAATTCTGCAACCTGTGATGAAGAAGGCATAGTAGGTACTGCACGGATCAATTGAATATATTTTTGTAGCTCCTTCTCGACCCTTACATACAACTCTTCCTTCTTCGCTCCATATCTCTGCAAGAGATTTTTGGACGCATCCTCCATGGCTCTTTGGACTAGACTGATATCATCTTCTATGAGTGTGGACTCTAGTTGGGGCTTATTGGTGCGGGTCTTCTTTCTTGCTGAAGGTTTCTGTGGAGAACCCTTCCTCTTCTATGTTGTTTCAGTAGGGGGATCTTTCGGCGATGTAGCTTCAACTTCTCCTTTCTTTTCTCCTTCTTCACCTTCTTCTTGTCCATCTGCTTGGTCTCCTCCTCCTCATCCTCCTCCTGTGGGTGAGACATATCCACTTTCTCCAAAGGCGCTGTCCTCCTAATCAGTCTCTATATTTTGGGATTCCTCCTTTTTCTTCTTCTTCTTTTCACTGGACTATCTTGCATGCTCGAACCAGGTGACCAAGGGGCTTCCTATAATGTCAGTGTCAGAGAGTTCGACATCAGTGACAGGTGTCTAAAATTCCTCCAACCATTCCTTCGTGATCTACTCCATGTCTTCATCTGTCAGTTTGTAATAATATTGTAGCTCCTCCTTTCTCTCATCTCTGTGCACAGTGATATAGATAAAATGAGGATGTACGCGGAACTTGGCTATCGGTCTATACTGGTGTAGGGTGTGCGGTGTCATGCACGGGAATGACTCAATGGAAACCTTTAGTTGCTGATAGTACACATGGAACACAAAGTTTGACTGTGATTTCTTCGACACGTCATTGGTGTACCACAAGGTTGAGAACCTAGGGGCCAATGACTCTGATGGTTTGATCTCTGGGAAGGTGGTTCCTTCTAGCACTTTCCAAGCGACAAATGCAATCAATATGAGAAACAAGATAAAATGGAACTCGTATCCCTGATCTTGAGCTTCACGACAGTCTTTCTCGAGCTCATTGACGAGGTAAATCGACCAATTCATCTGCATTCCCTCCATGCATTTTCCTACGAAGTCCACCATAAACCTGGTGACCTGTGTGGGGTGATTATTTCTTACAAGCTTGTCAGCTATGAGTTGGAAAGTGAGGCGTATTGCGCCATCCTGGATAGAGGCTACCTTGTAGCCTCACTTTCTATTTTCGACTTCTCCATAAGCCTCCTTGATGCGCTAGGCCAGGGAACGATCTGAGGTCTTCCCTGGATAAAAATGTCGAGGGTCGGGTCCTTGCATTCTCAATCCTATAATTAGGTGGATCAATGCTGGATCCACAGTAATCTGTTGGTTGAGCCACATGTATCCACCATGGTAGCACAACAAAAGGAGTTTAACGTAAGCATTAACCTCCTAGTGTCGGCCAAAATGGGGGATCTTTATCACGTTTAGTATCGTGGATTGCACCAGCTCCTTAATCCATGGCTGGGAAACTAGGCGATGCTTCTTCCCGATAGTCTTTGTCAAGTATCTATGGGGCACGAGCATGGCGTAGTTCTTTCTATCTCCAAGGTTGAAGTCACTGTTCTTCATTAGTGGGATTTGTCCCAACTGACTCCCAACTACACGTATTCCTTTCGGTATGTACGTGGTGATCATATTGTACTCGAAGTCTCATGGAATGCTGTCACGGTTAACCATTCCAGCCAAAGGTGAGATATAATCTGGTAAGATCAATGAGATCTACTTCACATTAGCTAGATCATCGTGATGCTTAATTTGCTGCTCAGTCGTGGGGTTGATAGGGATCGAATGACATCCAGTCGAAGGGGAAGCCTGGAGTCCCTTAGTCGATGATGCCTGTACTCCTTCAGACATAGCTTTAAAAACCATAAAATTCTTAAGAACCTCCTCGACAAACTTCTCTAACTCAGTGCGGTTGCCCGACATTCTCAATCTTAAACAGGCAGGTCGAGGTAGGTGAATGGATAGCTGGAGTAAACAATGGATTGTGAGGTCTGATAACACAACCTGACACACAATCACATCTCTTCTTGTCTCAGATAATCACAGGTGGAAAAAAGTGGTCCTGGAGCAACATTCAACAGGTTAAATAAGCGAGCGTCATAAAAAATTCTTCCAACGGGAAGACATGCTTCCATTAATGTGAATCTATCCATTATGGCGCAGTATCAATGTCCCAAATGTGGTCCATCTACCCATAAATGTGTTTCCTAGCCGTTCTAGAGTGTCATTCTAACGGTTGGGGCACCTCCAATGATGATATAGCTTTGTCGGGGCAAAGTCCCATTCTGCGCGGTTCTACTGTTATGGCGAGGTTCAAAACCTGCAAACTTGCCTCCTGCGAAGTCTTCCATTTGTTCTCTGTAACTTCCTGTAGTTTTTCCAACTTGGATTTGTTCTTACTGAGCTTCCTTGCCTTCTTTCCTGTGATTTGAGTCTCTCTAACTATTTCTAGATTCCTCTTTCCATTCTTATTCTTATCTTCTCCTAGTGTAGTGACTTCACATTTATGATGTGATCTCAAAGGGTTCAAAGTTAATACCTCTTCTCTTATTAATTCCAGGGTGGGTATTCTTCTTTCTTGCATGGATAGGTCCTTCAAAACTTCTTGCATTCTTTGAACTTCGACGACTACTTCTCTTGTGTTCTGTTGCTTCTACTTAACTTCTCGTTCTTCTATAAGTCGATCTATTTTTCTAGCTATGAAATCCCTAAGTTCTTGCTTCTTATTTTCTGTAGCTACTTCCTCTTCTTTCCTTCTGATTTGATCCTTCGTGATCCAAGTCTTTCCTAACAAAAGTGGGAACGGGGCGTTGTTCTCAACAAATTTAATGACTTCAAATTCCTCTTCAGATGATGTTCCATGGATGATAACAGGTACATTAGTAACTCATCCACATAGGGTTATCATCTTTCCTTTAAACAAGCCTATACTTCACAGTGAAGGTATCACAATAGGCTTTCCCCAAATTTCCCATGTGTCTTATGTCATAATATTCACTTGTGTTTCCTTATCCAAGATACAGTCTATGTCGAAGTCTCCTATTCTTGTATTTATGCACTGTTTTACCTTCAATATCTTTGGTAAACTGACATCTTTGTAATCATTCATCATTTCTTTCAACTGTGATGACATAATTTGAGCTTTCTCTGACTCATTCTCTTGATGGTTCTTTAACATTCTCTTAGTCTCTTGACTTCCTTCATAGTTTTCTTGTCTCATGTTCATTTGTTCGACTTTAGCAATCATCCTTGGACAATCCTCAACTTCATGACCAACAGTTTTACAACAAAGACAAATAGGGCATGTACGAGGGCATTCCTTAGCAAGATGTCCCGGTCTTTTGCAGTTATAACATAGTGTCAATCCTCTCTTTCTCTTGTAAGTTCCCCAACTTCTCCTGTACTTCGCACTAGGATCACAGTGCTGGACCTACAATCTGAAAAAATTCTTTCTAGGTTTCTGCATCCACTTATTAGTCCAAAAATTCTTTCTATGCATAGGAATAACATATCTTTCTTTATTTCTATCAAATTTATTCAGATCAACCCTTTCTTGCAACTGCGCCCTAGCCTTCAGACTAGGACAAAATCTATCAAACATACCTAAATTCATGATTTCAAAACAAAAAATTTCACTTATATTACTCTTATCAAAGCACAAAGATTTACCTCTTCTAAGATCTTACCTCTTTTCTTCAGATCGGGTTTCTTTCTTATCACAGAGCTTCACAAGTCAAGTAGAGTATTGCACACTACAACAATAGATCTACGCACATAAATTCTCTTTTATTTACTTCAGTTCTGATCAATCACAGTTTCAGGTCTCGACAACAGAACCATTTGTTGGCACAGGGGCAGACCCAGGGTTCAACACTTCAAGAACACACCAACAAAAACCTAACTACCGATCCTTTTGGCAACACCTGCGAAGCAGGTGAAGTCTCACCCGAGGTAGAGGCATGGGGGGTTAGAGGACTCAGGTGTCTGTAACCAATTTGGGACACATATATATGATTATAACACTCCACAAAGTACTTTAATAACACTTAGAAGATGATATGTATTAGTTCATTAGATTTTATTAACATCACAAAATAAACCCTAATATGGATCAGCGCAGTAAAAACAAAGATTAAACACTTCAACCACTTAGCACACAACACGGAGTTACATCTAACATTCATTCGTCTAGCACAAGTAAAGAACTAAGCAACATTAGATCTATCCATCATACATAATAACAAAATCACTAAGCAGATAATTGACAAACACAACATAGAAAAAAGCACACCAGAGACACAAGATATACATGGTTTACCCCAGTGTGGGGCTACGTCCACCAATTGCTTAGTCTTCTTTATTATTCTTCAGTCTCTTACATTCATCCTCTCTTGTGCACTAAGCCACATAGCCAAGGTTCGCAGGGGACAAGTGATCTATGCACTGAGCACCATATCCTCCTTCCAAAATTTGGTCAAGGCACAGAGCCAACTCCTCTTATCAAGCACAGAGCCTTACATACACTTTCTGTTGCACGAATCACTCATAACTACTTGAAATTATCTACTTAGACTTCGCTCTCTAACTCTCTTACATTGCTTCTTTCTCTATATTCTTGTACCTTACCATATTACTTATTTATACTTTTACAATAATGCCTAATCATGGGTAAACCCATGGGATGACATCCCATAACCCTTTAAAAAACCCTGAGAACCCCTTGCTGGGTCCACAAATCCCCCAAAACAAGTGGTATCTGTGATCTCAACTCCTCTTGGGTGCTCCTTCCTCGATCACTGCGTCAAAGTCCAAAAAGTGGTCAAACTTGACCAAGATTTCCTCAAAACTTGGTCGAGGGCCAACAACAACATCCTACCAATTTCATGAAAGTTGGTTAGATATTGAGGCTATAAATAGTAGACCCCATGGGTCATCATGAATCAAGTGATTAAGTGATATCATATGACGATATCAATGTCCAATATGCATTGTGATTTTCTGATCACAATGCTCTTTGCTTAAGTTTTGTAACAATGTCTTTAGACACCACCTTTTTCTTTGAAATTTAATCCCCTCTTTGATTATTTGTAGAATTTTCTATTTGTTTCGTAACAGGTTCCACCCTATCCCCAACATGGTATTAGCTTCGGTGGATTGAAACCTCACATGTTATCCACAAACCTTGTTGAGTCGGATTTGTTGTGTGATTGAATCTAGGCTGGTGGTTTTATGATTGGAACTTATTGAAACAAACACTTCTATCTAGATATCAAACATGACTTCAAATATTGATCATGTTATTCTGAATGGATCAAATTATGTAGTATGGGAACTAGAATTCTCTAGGACCCATAGTGTTTTTATTACCTTGGGGCATCAACTCTATAGGATGCCAAGGTATCCTTGACTATTGCAATCTCTCTAATCACTCTTAAGTAATGCATATAGATAATATCTTATAATGAGAGATATTTCCTCTTCATTGTCTAGTTAGAACCTGGAGTAAAGAAAATCGTTGTGACCACCAAGGCCTCTACAAGAGGTCACTCTACAAAATAGATATAGGTATATCAATTGGGAGAAGAATACATAAATATATTCACCTCACCTTCAAGAATACATATGCACTACCAAGTAAATCATGCAATTGATTTGACACTAAGTGGCCATACATCCATGACCTTGTATACACACTCTCTTATGGAGAATGAGAATATCAAATGCTAGATTCAAGAGCTAATACAAAAGGGCCAAAGTCATCCAAGATCCTCACCTTGTGAGATCCTAATTTTGTTGGTTCAAAAGAAGGATAAGACATGGTGACTCTATATTGATTATAGATCCTTGAATAAAATAATAGCTAAGAAATGATACATAATTCCATGGAATTATTATCATCTCAAAGACGATAATCTTTTCAACAAGATTGATATTAAGTTAGGGTATATCAGGTGCCAATCAAGCCAATTGTTCTATGGAAGATGGAAAATATTATAAAACTTTAACAAAATATTTTGTGGTCAAGTACCTAGACAACATCCTAATATTTAACAAAAAATTGGAAGAGAATTTGAATCACAATTAAGAAGTACTCGACACTCCACGAAAATACATGTTATATGCCAAATTGGAGAAGTTCTAATTCAACATGAATATAATTCAATATATAGGATTCATTGTGGAGGAGCATGGTGTGCATGTGAATCCAACAAATATCCAAATTATTCATGATAGGGTGATCCCTAAGGAACTAATGGAGTTTCATAACATGTTGAGCCTTGCAAACATTTCCCACAGGTTTAGGTTGGCATTCTCCCATATTTGTTGACCCTTGATCTAAGTTATTAAGGGTGGACACATGGCCAAGTTTGATGAGGAGGAACAACAAAAATACTTTGAGGATTTGAATCATTTCTTCTACTCAGGGTCAATCCCCATTCTTCCAAATCTGCAACTACCATTTGAATAAAAAACACCCCACCTATGATAAGGAGCATTACTTCATTGTCTATGCTTGAGAAAAATTGAAGCATTATATTCTAGGAAAGGATATAGTGATCCACACCAACCACATTCTTTTGAAATTTATGCAAACTCCAAGAATATTACAAAATGCCATCAAAGGTGGTCCACATACCTTTAGTAGTTCCACTTGAAAATCAATTCCAATAATGGAAACACCAATAGAGTTGAAAACTACCTTCAACAAGCCTCTGGTTGTGTCATTGACCACAATCCTCAATTATGATGGACACAAGAATTCATTGTGGCCCCAAAGATACTGTAGATTCCAATTTCATTCCTACATATCAAAGATTGTTCCAATGTAAACAAATTTCAAACTTTCACCATTGAGATGTGATTCTGTGCAATTGTGAACATATTTATATTCCTCTAGGAAAGTTTTAGAAGATTATTTGAGAGGAACAATATAGTGGGGTGGTAGGCCATTTTTGCATGGAGAAGACACTGGAAATGTTGTACAAGTACTTCCACTGGGAAAATCTCCAATAGGATGTTAGAAAATATATTAGATCATGCATTAATTTTGCAATCACTATAATCACAATCAAGAAGCAGACATTGTTGTGGGCAATAATCTCCATGGATTTTATGTTAAGTTTTCACTACACTCAACCAATCATGGTCAAGATTTTGTTTTTGTGGTTATTGATTGGTTCTCTAAGCTAGTAATTTTGATACCCTACAAGAAGAATGTCAAAGTGGAGGCTACTGGATAATATCTTCTTGGAGCATATTTGGGTTTATTTTGAGTCGCCAAAGACAATGGTCTCTGAAAGGGACAACATGGTCTTCAATATCCTCTGGTCTAACCTTTGTTCCATGATGGACACCAAGCTAACCAAATCCACTAACTTCCATCCCTAGACTAATAGGCATATAGAGGTGGTCAACAAGATGATTGTACATATCCTCAAAATGTACAACCCCAATCATCCACATACGTGGGATAAATATTTCCATATGTTTAACATGGCTACAATAGGTATCTTCACAATTAAATCCACAATAATGATTTTTAGTGGTGCTCAGTGTTCCATCAATTGGCCCCAATTTATGTAGCTATACCCATTGTGTTATCATAGGAAAAGTCATCCCATGATTATTATTAGAAAAATAAAGCAACATAATATGTTGAATAGATCTAATGCATCCGATATGAAGTTCTTGATATTTTTTAGGAAGCCACTACAAAAGTAGAAGCAACAACACAATCAACATTGGGTTCCACACAAGTTCCAGGTTGGTGGAAAGGTATGCTTGCATTCATATAAAAAATAACTCATAGGCCCCCACAAGAAGCTCAAACAACTTCATTATAGACCATACAACATCACCAAGGTCATGGGTGATGATGATTTTGAATTGAATCTCCCAGTCTTCCTCAACTGACACTCTATATTTAATGTGGAGTTGCTTCAAACATACTTCTCACCACTATTGGACACCTCAGAGGTGGAAAATAACTTATCCACTACAAATTGGAACCCTCACTACAATGAGGAAGCTACAAAGGACTAGATCATGGACACCAAGTTGAAAAGCACACACCAACAAAAAATATCATTGTATTGGCTTGTGAAAGTAGGGAAGCTTCTTCACCAAGGAAAGTGGTTCACCATGAACTAAATTCAACTAAAGACCCCATGTTGTACATGAACTTAAGACAATGAGGAACGTTGCTACTCAATGGAGAAGCATTGATAAAAGTTTCCATCCAATTCCATCTTAGAAACAA
>ML776697.1:2104761-2120740 GCA_009831015.1 Picea engelmannii
CATGTAGAATTAGGTTGTCATGCGAGGAGTTATTGCTACGAAATTACCCAACATCGGGTGATAATGTTATTGTGAACACTCATGTTACAATTGTATTTCCTGGAGCCGCCAACTATGAAATTTCTTTCCATTATGTGTTCAATCTATGTAAGGGATGGGGATTATCTAAGGGACCATGGTACAAAGAAGGAAATCACATCCCTTAGGTTGTGCAAACTAATGGGGAAAAGAGTTGGGTTGTTGGAATTGTTGTAGGAGTCATTTTACTATGAAAATATTGGGTATTAGGTTGTTGTGTGGACATTAGCCAACTATAGGAGCCATTATTTTATTGTGCACTCATATACCAAGTCGGCGGTGAATTGTTTCTAGGAGAACTAGAGAAGCATAATGTATGGTTGGGTGGAACATCCAATTCCTACAACCGTTTGTGTAATTGTTTTAAGATAAGTGTTCTAGCCACTGTGTTAATTATTTTTTTAATGTTGTGTTTAGAGGTTGCATTTTATTTTATGTTTTGGGTGTTTTGAGTGTTTTGTATGCTTAAATAATGTGCAATACAATTTTAAAATGATTGATAATGGCATGAGTCTTTTTTTCATGTTGTGTGCATTCATTTTTAATTGGTATCAAAGTATGTCATTTTGGTCCAGGGTAATAGGTACATTACATTTCATGTTAGGATTTTTGTATTATTATAAAATAGATTTTTAGCCTCTTGTTATTGGATTTTTACGAATGAGTATAGTTATTAGATCCCTTCTCATAGATAAAATACTACCATTCTAACCACTATGTATTTTTATGTACGCTGCACTTTTTTGCATAATTGATTCATTAATAGAATTTTGTTTTAACTTTCATACTATAGAATTTTGTTTTAACTTCTAACGTGGAATTCATACGATCCATGTGGCACCACTGGAAGGGTGACATGTGGTAGGTCGTACCTTGGAGTGGTAGATATGTGGTAGGTGACTAGACATATGATGTGGCTAATGTGGCATTGAATGGATGCTAAGGTTTAAGCTAACATAGGCAGGTCGACTGTATAACATGTGGACCAAACAAAAGGTGACATGTTGCACCTTTTAGTTGGCCAATATTGGCTAAGAGGTATAAAAAATGGTTGGGGTTGAAGGGAGTCGAACCCCCGACCTCCATGCATATATTCCAACAAATTTAACCCAAAGCTTCGACCGTTACGCCATGTGAGTCTATTAGTTATAACTACCAACCAATATGCATTTACGTTTTCTTGAATGCTAATCCGAGAATATAGGGAGTTGGGTGAGTTCGAACCCCTGACCTCACCTATTTAAATATAACGCTTGACCCTTGTACTAATGGAGTTTCATAACATGTTGAGCCTTGGAAACGTTTCCCATAGGTTCATGTTGGCGTTCTCCCATATTTCTTGACCCTTGATCTAGGTTATTAAGGGTGGACACATGGCCAAGTTTGATGAGGAGGCACAACACAAATAATTTGAGGATTTGAATCATTGCTTATACTCAGGGTCAATCCCCATTCTTCCAAATCTACAACTACCATTTGAATCACAAACACCCCACCTATGATAAGGAGCATTACTTCATTGTCTATGCTTGAGAAAAATTGAAGCATTATATTCTAGGAAAGGATATAATGATCCACACCAACCACATTCTTTTGAAATTTATGCAAACTCCAAGAATGTTGCAAAATGCCATCAAAGGTGGTCCACATACCTTTAGTAGTTCCACTTGAAAAACAATTCCAATAATGGAAACACCAATAGAGTTGCAAACTACCTTCAACAAGCCTCTGGTTGTGTCATTGACCACAATCCTCAATTATGATGGACACAAGAATTCATTGTGGCCCGAAAGATAAGGTAGATTCCAATTTCATTCCTACATATCAAAGATTGTTCCAATGTAAACAAATTTCAAACTTTCACCATTGAGATGGAATTCTGTGCAATTGTGAACATATTTATATTCCTCTAGGAAAGTTTTAGAAGATGATTTGAGAGGAACAATATAGTGGGGTGGTATGCCATTTTTGCATGGAGAAGACACTGGAAATGTTGTACAAATACTTCCATTGGGAAAATATCCAATAAGATGTTAGCAAATATATTAGATCATTCATTACTTTTGCGATCACTATAATCAAAATCAAGAAGCAGACATTGTTGTGGGCAATAATCTCCGTGGATTTTATGTTAAGTTTTCACTACACTCAACCAATCATGGTCAAGATTGTGTTTTTGTGGTTATTGATTGGTTCTCTAAGCTAGGAATTTTGGTACCCTACAAGAAGAACGTCAAAGTGGAGGCTACTGGATAATATCTTCTTGGAGCATATTTGGGTTCATTTTGGGTCACCAAAGACAGTGGTCTCTGAAAGGGACAACATGGTCTTCAATATCCTCTAGTCTAACCTTTGTTCCATGATGGACACCAAGCTAACCAAATCCACTAACTTTCATCCCTAGACTAATGGACATATAGAGGTGGTCAACAAGATGATTGTACATATCCTCAAAATGTACAACCCCAATCATCCACATACGTGGGATAAATATTTCCATATGTTTAACATGGCTACAATAGGTATTTTCACAATTCCACAATAATGATTTTTAGTGGTGCTCAGTGTTCCATCAATTGGACGCAATGTATGTAGCTATACCCATTGTGTTATCATAGGAAATGTCATCCCAAGATCATTATTAGGAAAATAAATCAACAAAATATGTTGAATAGATCTAATGCATCCAATAAGAAGTTCTTGATATTTTTTAGAAAGCCACTACAAAAGTAGAAGCAACAACACAATCAACATTGGGTTCCACACAAGTTCCAGGTTGGTGGAAAGGTATGCTCGCATTCATATAATAAATAAATTATAGGCCCCCACAAGAAGCTCAAACAACTTCATTATAGACCATACAACATCACCAAGGTCATGCGTGATGATTATTTTGAATTGAATCTCCCAGCCTTCCTCGACTGACACTCTATATTTAATGTGGAGTTGATTCAAACATACTTCTCACCAGTATTGGACACCTCAGAGGTGGAAAATAACTTATCCACTACAAATTGGAACCCTCACTATAATGAGCAAGCTATAATGGACTAGATCATGGACACCAAGTTGAAAATCAAAATATCACTGTATTGGCTTGTGAAAGTAGGGAAGCTTCTTCACCAAGGAAAGTGGTTCACCATGAACTAAATTCAACTAAAGACCCCATGTTGTACATGAACTTAAGACAATGAGGAACGTTGCTACTCAATGGAGAAGCACTGATAAAAGTGTCCATCCAATGCCATCTTAGAAACAATACTAATATTAGTAGTGTTTGGGACTTGAAATTCCATTGCATTTTTAAAGACTTTCCCATGTAGATTTGGAGGGTTTTATTCACCAATATCAAGGCCAACTTAGTTTTCTAATATTCTTTCCAACGAGCTAAACAATACACAAGGTGGAATGTCAAGCGAAAATATGTGATCTTTGAAAGACTTACCTTTTTTCAAGCAACTAAGAATTTTTGAGCTTGACATTCATGCTCAAGACTAACTCCATGCATAGATTAGAGTTATTCATGTAATACCCTAGTTTTGATTTTTGAATTAGAAATGTATATTTGCATATATGGTCAAGTGCCAAGCGATGTAATATGTAAACAATGTTTGTCAAAAGTAATACAAATAAAATACATCATCACTTGCAGACGAATAAGGAAAGAGTCATAGGGCGCTATGTTTCCATAAGAGGGGGAGCTAAAGGGAGGGTTTAAGGAACTCCACATGCCTAGAATCATATGTCACCTCCATGAATCATTTTTTTATTAAATATTTACCTCTTTGACTTATTAAAGCCAATCATTGAATGCATGTAAGAGGTTGGTGGGAAATTCATCTCACCTAGTTAAGAGAGCATGTGATAAGTACACTCATGATGGGAATTGTATCATTGAATGCAAGTAAAAATTGTTTCAAAGAGTCATTTGAACTAGTTATTGAAGCATGGGTTGTGTAAAATCTTTTTGGATAATTGTGAGAATTAGGCATGCATGGAAGAAGAAGAAAAAAAGGAAATTCTAGTAGAGGGAGGTAGTTAATTTTACAACTTGGGAGAAGAGAGGAAAAATATTTTTTGAGATAGGATAAGAGTAGGAAGCCATATTGTGTTGAATATAGCGTGTTGAAGCTTAGAATTTCATGTAGAATTAGGTTGTTAGGAAATGATTTCTTGCTACGAAATTACCCAAGAGCATGTGATAATGTTATTGTGAACACTCGTGTTACAATTGTATTTCCTAGAGCCCCCAACTAAGATATTCCTTTCCATTCTATGTTCAATCCATGTAAGGAATGAGGATTATCTAAGGGACCATGGTGCAAAGAAGAAAATCACATCCCTTAGGTTGTGCAAACTAATGGGGAAAATATTTGGGTTGTTGGTATTGTTGTAGGAGTCATTTTACTATGAAAATATTGTTTTTTAGGTTGTTGTGTGGACATTAGCGAACTGTAGGAGCCATTATTTTATTGTGCACTCATATCCCAAATTAGTGGTGACTTGTTGCTAAGAGAACTAGAGAAGCATAATCTATGGTTGGGTGGAACATCCAA
The DNA here is from genome assembly GCA_009831015.1 of Picea engelmannii. Lineage (NCBI taxonomy): Eukaryota > Viridiplantae > Streptophyta > Pinopsida > Pinales > Pinaceae > Picea > Picea engelmannii. The sequence continues at coordinate 2,109,396 of ML776697.1, forward strand.
TGCCTAAAACTAGTTGTGTAATTGTTTTAAGATAAGTGTTTTAGCGACTGTGTTAATTATTTTCTTAATGTTGTGTTTAGAAGTTGCATTTTATTTTATGTTTTGGGTGTTTTGAGTGTTTTGTATGCTTAAATAATGTGCAATACGATTTTAAAATTATTGATAATGACATGAGTCTTTTTGTCATGTTGTGTGCATTTATTTTTAATTGGTATCAAAGTATGTCATTTTGGTCAAGGGTAATAGGTACATTACATTTCATGTTAGGATTTTGGTATTATTATAAAATAGATTTTTAGCCTCTTGTTATTGGCATTTTACGAATGATTGTAGTTATCAAATCCCTTCTCATAGATAAACTACTACCATTCTAACCACTATGTATTTTTATGTACATGCACTTTTTTGCATAATTGATTCATTAATAGAATTTTGTTTTAACTTTCATACTATAGAATTTTGTTTTAAATTTTAACGTGGCATCCATACAGTCCATGTGGCACCACTGGAAGGGTGACACGTGGTAGGTCGTACATTGACGTGGTAGATAGGTGGTAGGTGACTGAACATATGACGTGGCTAACATGGCATTGAATGGATGCTGAGGTGGAAACTAACATAGGCAGGTCGACTGTGCAACATGTGGACCAAACATAAGGTGACATGTTGCACCTTCCAATTGGCCAATGTTGGTTAAGAAGTATAAAAAATGGTTGGAGTTGAAGGGAATCGAAACCCCAACCTCCATGCATGTATTCCAACAAACTTAACCCAAAGCTCCGACCATTACGCCATGTGAGTCCATTAGTTAGTACTACCAACCAATATGCATTTACGTTTGCTTGAATGCTAATCTCAGAATCTAGGGAGTCGGGTGAGTTCGACCCCCCGACCTCACCTATTTAGATATAAAACTTGACCCTTGTACATGGGAATACAATTGTGTGTCAAGGAGGTGCATAGGTATGGCACAGATCCTGAGGTGGGAATTTTGACCAGGATTTGTACCTTTGTCTTGAAGTTCATGTCAGGAGGGTCTTTGGGCACTGTGTCCAAATATGGGCAAGTTTATACTCATTTTTATCAGTTTTCTGAGAGGAGTATTATGGTGATGGCAATTATGTATTAAATTACTATGTATGGAAATATTAGTACAACTTTCCTTGTATGAGATCCATAGTCTCGTTTAGAATGCAAAAGGGGGTCTTTGGGCACCTGTTCAGAACATAGTCGAGTTTATACTCATTTTTCTATAATTTCGAGAGGAAGTCAGCCGTGACCTCTATTTTTTGGGGTTGAGCAGCACAATTGAAGGATTTATTAAAAAAATTGGCAATTGTAATTCCATTCATTGTAATTTTGGCATTTGAGCATTATAGAGTGGACTAATTGTTTGGAAGTGGACCCAGAGACATAGCCCAAGATGGGTGAACTCTGTTATCAACTCTTGTTTTTTTTAAGTTCTTTTATTTTCTATTGTGTTATCTCTCATTTTCCAGCAAGTTAATCGTCAATTAATGAATTTTTGGATAAGTAAAGGGATTCACATGCGTTTTTGCAAATAGTCAATACAATGATAATTTCTGAATCAGGTTAGATGTTGATGTGTGTTTAAAGAATAATTAACATCCAAGGATTTTTGGATCATTCTGCCAAATCTGCAACAACCATTCATATAACAAACACCCCAACTATTATAAGGAGCATTACTTCATTGCCTATGCTTGATAAAAATTGAAGCATTATATTCTAGAAAAGTAAATAATGATCCACACCAACCACATGCTTTAACAATTTATGCAAAACCAAGGAAAATTGCAAAATGCCATCAAAGGTGGTCCACATACCTTTAGTAGTTCCACTTGAAAATAAAGTCCAATAGTGGCAACACCAATAGAGTTGCAAACTACCTTCAACAAGCCTCTAGTTGTGTCATTGGCCACAATCCTCAATTTTGATGGACACATGAATTCATAGTGGCCCCAAACCTATGGCGGTGATTCCGATTTAATTCCTACATATAAGAGATTGTTCCAATGTAAAAAACTTTCAAACTTTCACCATCATTATGGAATTCTGTGCAATTGGCAACATCTTTATATTCCTCTAGGAAAGTTTGAGAAAATGATTTGAGAGGAACACTACATTGGGGTGGCAGGTCATTTTGGCATGGAGAAGACATTGGAAATGTTGTATAAGTACTTCCACTAGGAAAATATCCAATAGGGTGTTAGAAAATATATTAGATCGTGCATTACTTGTGCGATCACTATACTCACAATCAAGAAGTAGAATTGTTTTGAGCATTAATCTCCATGGATTTTATGTCAATTTCACACTACACTCAACCAATCATGGTCAATATTGTGTTTTTGTGGTTATTGATTGGTTCTCTAAGCTAGTAATTTCAGTACCCTACAAGAAGAATGTAAAAGCGGAGGCCATTGGATAATCTCTTCTAAGAGCATCTTTGGGTTCATTTTGGGTTTCCAAAGACAATGGTCTCTGAAACGGACAACAAGGTCTGAAGTATCCTCTGGTCTAACCTTTGTTCCATGATGCACACCAAGCTAACAAAATCCATTACCTTTCATCCCTAGACTAATGGACATACAAATGTGGCCAACGAGATGATTATACTTATCCTCAAAATGTACAACCCCAATCATCCACGTACATGGGATAAATCTTTCCATATTTTTAACATGGATATGATATGTTTCTTCACAATTCTATCCGCAAAATAAATTTTTAGTGGTGCCCAATGTTCCATCTATTGGCCCCAATTTATGTAGTTATGCCCATTGTATTAGCATAGGAAGAGTCCTCCCATGCTCATTATGATAAAAATAAGGAACCAAAATATGTTGAATAGATCCAATGCATCCAACAAGAAGTTCATCATATTTTGTAGAAAACCAATGCAAAAGTAGAAGCAACAACACAATCAACATTGGGTTCCACACAAGTTCTAGGTTGGTGTCAAGGTATGATTGCATTTATATAAACAATAACTCATATCCCCCCACAAGAAGCTCAAACAACTTCATTATAGACCATACAACATCACCAAGGTCATGGATGACAATGATTTTGAACTGAATCTCCTACCCTTCCTCAGATTACAATCTATATTTAATGTGGAGTTGCTTCAAACATACTTCTCACCACTATTGGAAATCTCAGAGGTGGAAAATAAATTATCCACTACAAATCAAAACTTTGACAACAATGAGCAAGCTATAATGGCCTAGATCATGGACACCAAGTTGAAAATCACACACCAACAAAAAATATCACTGTATTGGCTTGTGAAGGTAGGGAAGTTTCTTTATCAAGGAAAGTGGTTCACCTTGAACCATATTCAACTAAATACCCCATGTTATACATGAACGTAACACAATTGGGAACGTTGCTACTCAATGGGGAAGCATTGATCAAAGTGTCCATCCAATGCCATCTTAGAAACAATCCTAATACTAGTAGTGTTTGGGACTTGAACTGCCATTGCATTTTTAAAGACTTTCCCATGTAGTTTTGGAGGGTTTTATGCCCCACTATCAGGGCCAAATCAGTTTTCTAATATTCTTTCCAATGATATAAATAATAACCAAGGTGGAACATCAAGCGAAAATATGTGATCTCTGAAAGAATTACCTTTTTTCAAAGAACTAAGAATTCTCAAGCTCGACATTCATGCTCAACACTAACTTCATGCACATGTTAGAGTTATTCAAGTAATACCCCAGTTTTAATCCTCAAATTAGAAATGTGTAATTTCATATATGGTCGAGGGCCAAGCGATGTCGTATGTAAACAATCTGTGTCGAAAGTAATAAAAGTAAAATACATCATCAACTGTAGATGGATAAGGACAAAGTCATGGGGGTTATGTTTCCACAAGATCGGGATCTAAAGGGACAGTTTAAGGAACTCCACATTCCTAGAATCATATGTCACCTCCATGGATCATTTTTTACTAAATATTTACCTCCTTTGACTTATTAAAACCAATCACTAAATGCATGTAAGAGGTTGGTGGGAAATTCATCTCACCTAGTTAAGAGAGCATGGGCTAAGTACACTCATGATGAGAATTGTATCATTGAATGCATGTAAGAAGTGTGTGAAAGAGTCATCTCATCTAGTTAGTGAAGCATGGGTTGGGTACAATCTTTTTGGATAACTGTGAGAGTCAAGCATGCATGGAAGAAGAAAAAAGGAAATTCGAGTAGAGGGAGGTGGTTAATTTTACAACTTGGGAGAATAGAGGAAAAATAGTTTTTGAGCTAGGATAAGAGTAGGAAGCCATACTGTGTTGAAGATAGCTTGATGGAGATGAGAATTTCATGTAGAATTATCTTGTCATGCATATGAGGAGTTCTTGTTGAGAAATTACCTAAGATCATGTGATATTGTTGTTGTGAACACTTATGTTATAGTTGGATTTCTTGGGAAATTCATGTCCATTTTGTGTTGGAGCCATGGAAGGGATGAGGATTGTCTAAGGGATCATGGTGCAAAGAAGGAAATCCCATCCCTTGGGTTCTAAAAACTAATGGGGAAAAGAGTTGGGTTGTTGGAATTGTTGTAGGAGTCATTTTACTGTGAAAATATTGGGTATTGGGTTGTTGTGTGGATAGTAACCAACCATAGGAACCATTCATTTCTTGTTGACTCACAACCCCAACTCGGGGGTGACTTGTTGCTAAGAGAATTGGAGAAGCATAATCTATGTTTGGGTGGAACATCCAATGCCTACAGCCACTTGTGTAATTGTTCATAAGATACTGTTCTTGCTACTGTGTTAATTATTGTTTTAATGTTGTGTTCTAGCCACTGCATTAATTACTCTTTTAATGTTGTCTTTACTTGTTTCATTTTATTCTATGTTTTGGGTGTTTTGAGTGTTTTGTATGCTTAAACAGTGTGCAATACGATTTTAAAATTATTGATAGTGGCATGAGTCTTTTTGTCATGTTGTGTGCATTCATTTTTAATTGGTATCAATGTATGTCATTTTGGTTGGGTAACATGTACATTAAATTTCAAGTTAGGGTTTTGGTATTATTATAAAATATAGTTTTAGCTTCTTGTTATTGGATTTTTGTGAATGAGTGTAGTTATCCTATCCTTTCTCATAGATAAACTACCACCATTCTAACCACTATGTATTGTTGTGTATATTGCATTTTTTTACACTATTTGTATTTTATCTTGTGTCCCCCCTGGACATCTATAATATTTCTGGTAAGCAAATTTGTAGAAAAGACATGGAAGGAAATAGAGGTTGTGACAAATTGTCTTAATGACAAGTCACTATAAAAATAGATTAGCATGAGCTTGGGAAGTAACTCAATCATAATTTATATAACTTCGAAGTTACTCAATCTGCCACAAAAGTTCTACAACACAATAAAATTAGGTGATAAGTTAACCAATCATTCGTTTTTTGGCATGGGGCCATAATAAATTTGTTTATTATATATTTCAATGTTTTTTAAAAACTAAAGAAAAACTTAAAGTTAATAACCAATTTTTGCAAAGAAATGAATGGAATTTGCAAGAATATCAATAGAGCTTCTCAAGCCTTTCTTGTAAATTGTTCATGATTCTCAAACCTTCCTTCATTCATCAACTTCTCATCCAAGAGAAAAAGTAATTACATACAAAGATGGAATAAATGGTGTTCAAAGAGGCTTCAACTAACAATAGTTGTTGTTGTACACATCTACAACAAAACACGATCGAGAATATTGAACATCAAGGAGCATAGTTGTGCACATCTACAACACATCAAGCTCAAGAATCATAACATCAAGGAGCATTTGTTATGCCATTAGCAAGCAAGATGTTATAGCATCCATCTTGTGTAAGATAATGGAGGCATGTTTAAGGAGAACTAAGATGGGTAGTTCATTTTTTTTGTTTTTTCAATTTATGGATTGTGACTTGGTCATAATTGTAACTAGCATTGATCAATTTAACCCTAGATTTATTAAGCACTGAGAAAGATTAAAAGACCCAAGTGAAAACCTCTTGCCATTTATAAAATCTAAAGTGCTATTTAAAAAATCAAAGATTAAGATGGATATATGCTAATTTATTTAAATTTATTTTGTTTTGTTTAGGTGAGCTTCTTTTTTCTTTTCCTTTTTGATTTTAGAGATCGAATGCTAATTTCATTCCCATGATATTTGTATATTACAGACACCTTGCTTCTCTTTGTGCAATTAGTTGTAATCAATTTTCTAAGTACTATTTCTCTATGTTTCTTAAAATTATCATTATATTTTATCTCAACTCATAATCTAAATCATGACATGTGTATTTATGAATGTTATTACTGTTTTGAAAATGTCACAGTGATATATTTCCTAGTGTATTTTAAGTTCCAAGAAAATAATTTATAAAAATAATTCCTAGTTTTTGAGTTATGAAAACATGTTTTATAATATAACAAGTGATGAGAAATTCAATTCTTTAAGAATATTATTTGACATCTCTTTGCCAAGATTATCTTGTGATTTTCCGAGCTTCCATGCCAATTTCATAATCAAACTTCTATAAGATGTGTCATGATCTATCAAGTATATTGAAAGTTTATCTCTTATATCTTTATTGAGAATTTTGATAAGATGTTTGTAACAATCCCATTGGACTAAACTCTCACTATCATAGTTTGTTCATATAACTTAATAATGTGCTTTTTTGGATAATGAAGATGAAAATAGAAAGTAAGTAGAAATAACATAGTAAGGAAAATTAAAGAAAAAAACAAACAATCCAAACATAAATTAGAACCAAACGCTAATCCTAACAAAAATATAACTAAAAATAAGAATTTTATAAAACATTACATGGAAAATAAGTATAATAAACCATTTAAAGAAATCAACTTTTACATCTCCATCTTACCTATTAAAACTCAGAAGTACACGTTTAGGGTCCTATATATGTTACTCAAAAACAGGTTAACCACCATCTTTCCTACTTCTCTATAAACAATAGGAAATTATATGCAAATTCCCAATCAATTAACTTTCTGAGTTACTAAACAAGTCCTTCTCTATAAACAACAAGAAATTATATGCAAATTCCCAATCAATTAACTTTCTGAGTTGCTGAACAAGTCTCCAAAGTATTTTGTTCATTGTTGCTTGATAACAACATATTTAAAGGTTACTGTTTTGTGAAGCAGATGCAATTTCCCTTCTACTCACTGGATTATATCTGCCAGACTGAGCTGTGGGACTCATGGAGTTAGTCTCTGTACATTGATCTATGGAACTCATGGAGCTTGCAAGAATGCCTCTACTCTGGTCAAGATAGTTGTCAAATGAATTTCCTGGAACTTGCATGCATGTTGTAAATGAATTTCCATGTTCCATGCTGTAAACTTGGATATATATATAAACAATCATCTTTCCTACTCTCTAAACAACATGAATTTACATGCAAATTCCCATTCAAAGGTCACAATAAAATCAAATATTGGTCATAATATGACATAGTTGTTACAATGAATAGGACATCTATTTGACATTGGTCCCTCTACATAACCTTTCCTTACTAATTTAATTATCAAATTATTCTCATTCAGATATATTAAATATGTAAGAACAATAATTATCTGAGGTTACAGTAGCATTGTACATTAGCATGGTTTTCAGGTTCATTAGAATCTGCCACCAACACCCTATAAATATTCCAACAACTCATAAAAAGAATTGTAAGGAAAGTAAAATGCATTCAAAATACAGTTTGCCACAAGGACCAGGTTAAGAAGAACTAGCATGAATGGTAGTTTGCACTTCTGAATAGTTGTATTGGTCAAGAAAGTTGTCAAATGAATCTGTAAATGAATCTCCGCATGCATGCTGTAAATGCATCTCCTGAAACTTGCACTTCTACCAATGTTATCTGGATCTATGGAACTCATAGAGCTTGCAAAGGAAAAACGCCCTTGTGAAGAGACATGATCTATCAATGAAGAAGGCTTGAATTGACTTGCTGCATTCTGGCAAATGTTTGAGGGAATACGTGTAGATCTCCTACTAACTAGAATTGGTCAAGATAGTTGTCAAATGAATTTGTAAATGAATCTCCTGGAACTTGCATGCATGCTGTAAATGAATCTCATGAAACTTGTTCTTCTACCAATGCTATGTGGATCTATGGAACTCATAAACCTTGCAGAGGAAAAACACCCTCGTGAGATAGGGTATGTCAATGAAGAAGGCCTGAATTGACTTGCTGCATTCTGGCAAATATTTGAGGGAATAGGTGTAGATCTCCTACTAACCAGAATTGGTCAAGACAGTTGTCAAACGAATTTGTAAATGAATCTCATGGAACTTACTTGCATGCTGTTAATGAATCTCCTGGAACTTGTTCTTCCACCAATGCTATGTGGATCTATGGAACTCATAGACCTTGCAGAGGAAAAAGGCCCTCGTGAAGAGACATGGTCTGTCAATGAGAAAGGCCTGAATTGACTTGTTTCATTCTGGAAAATGTTTGAGGGAATACATGTAGATCTCTTACTAACCAGAACTGTAGATTTCCTACTAGATAAACGAGGCAAGACATCATCAACAATGGATGGTGATATCATCTTCTTGTGCAAACTAGGGATGAGGATTATCTAAGGGACCATGGTGCGAAGAAGGAAATCACATCCCTTAGGTTCTGCAAACTAATGGGGAAAAGAGTTGGGTTGTTGGAATTGTTGTAGGAGTCATTTTACTATGAAAATATTGGGTATTAGGTTGTTGTGTGGAAATTAGCCAACTATAGGAGCCATTATTTTACTGTGCACTCATATCCCAACTCGATGGTGACTTGTTGCTAAGAGAACTAGAGAAGCATAATCTATGGTTGGGTGGAACATCCAATGCCTACAACCAGTTGTGTAATTGTTTTAAGATAAGTGTTCTAGCCACTGTGTTAATTATTTTTTTAATGTTGTGTTTAGAAGTTGCATTTTATTTTATGTTTTGGGTGTTTTGAGTGTTTCATATGCTTAAATAATGTGCAATATGATTTTAAAATTATTGATAATGGCATGAGTCTTTTTTTTCATGTTGTGTGCATTCATTTTTAATTGGTATCAAAGTATGTCATTTTGGTCAAGGGTAATAGGTACATTACATTTCATGTTAGGATTTTGGAATTATTATAAAATATTTTTTTAGCCTCTTGTTATTGGCTTTTTACGAATGAGTATAGTTATCAGATCCCTTCTCATAGATAAACTACTACCATTCTAACCACTATGTATTTTTATGTACATTGCACTTTTTTGCATTATTGATTCATTAATAGAATTTTGTTTTAACTTTCATACTATAGCATTTTGTTTGATCTTTTAACGTGGCATACATATGGTCCATGTGGCACCACTGGAAGGGTGACACGTGGTAGGTCATACATTGACGTGGTAGATAGGTGGTAGGTGACTGGACATATCATGTGGCTAACATGGCATTGAATGGACACTGAGGTGGAAACTAACACAACCAGGTCAACTGTGCAACAGGTGGACCAAACAAAAGGTGACATGTTGCACCTTCCAATTGGCCAATATTGGCTAAGAGTTATAAAAAATTGTTGGGTTTGAAGGGAATTGAACCCCCGACCTCCATGCATATATTCCAACAAATTTAACCCAATGATCTGACCATTACGCCATGTGAGTTCATTAGTTAGAACTACCAACCAATATGCATTTACATTTGCTTGAATGCTAATATGACAATCTAGGGAGTCGAGTGAGTTTGACCCCCTGACCTCACCTATTTAAATATAACGCTCGACCCTTGTACATGGGCATATAATTGTGTGTCAAGGAGGTGTATAAGTCTGGTAGAGATCCCGAGGTGGTAATTTTGACCAGGAGTTGTACCTTTGTCTTGAAGTTCATGTCAGGAGGGTCTTTGGGCACTATGTCCAAATATGGGCAAGTTTATACTCATTTTTATCAGTTTTCTTAGAGTATGATGGTGATGGAAGTTATGTATTAAAGTACTATGTATGGAAATATTAGTACAACTTTCCTTGTATGAGATCCATAGTCTCGTTTATCATGCAAAAGGGGATATTTGGACACTTGTTCAGAACATAGTAGAGTTTATACTCATTTTTCTCATAATTTCGAGAGGAAGTCAGTGGTGACCTCTATTTTTTGGGGTTGAGCAACACAATTGAAGGATGTATTAAAAAATTTGGCAATTTTAATTTTGGCATTTGAGCATTATAGAGTAGACTAATTGTTTGGAAGTGGACCCAGAGACGCAACCCAAGATGGGTGAACTCTGTTATCAACTCTTGTTTTTTTTAAGTTCTTTTATTTTCTGTTGTGTTATCTCTCATTTTCCTGCAAGTTAATTGTCAATTAATGAATTTTTGGATAAGTAAGTGGATAAATAGTCAATACAATGATAATTTATGAATCAGGTTAGATATTGATGTGTGTTTAAAGAATAATTAACATTCAAGGATTTTTGGATCATTGTGCCAAATCTACAACAACCATTCATAGAACAAACACCCCACCTATTAGAAGGAGAATTACTTCATTTTCTATGCTTGAGAAAAATTGAAGCATTATATTCTAGAAAAGGAAATAATGATCCACACCAACCACATGCTTTAACAATTTATGCAAAACCTAGGAAAATTGCAAAATTCCATCAAAGGTGGTCCACATACCTTTAGTAGTTCCACTTGAAAATCAATTCCAATAGTGGAAACACCAATAGAGTTGCAAACTACCTTCAACAAGCCTCTAGTTGTGTCATTGAAAACAATCCTCAATTATGATGGACACAGGAATTCATAGTGGCCCCAAACCTATGGCAGTGCTTCCAATTTCATTCCTACATATCAGAGATTGTTCCAATGTAAACAAATTTCAAACTTTCATCATCAAGATGGAATTCTGTGCAATTGGGAACATCTTTATATTCCTCTAGGAAAGTTTGAGAAGATGATTTGAGAGGAACACTACATTGGGGTGGCAGGTCATTTTGGCATGGAGAAGACATTGGAAAAGTTGTATAAGTACTTCCACTAGGAAAATATCCAATAGGGTGTTAGAAACTATATTAGATCGTGCATTACTTGTGCGATCACTATACTCACAATCAAGAAGCAGAATTTGTTTTGAGCATTAATCTCCATGGATTTTATGTCAATTTTACACTACACTCAACCAATCATGGTCAATATTGTGTTTTTGTGGTTATTGATTGGTTCTCTAAGCTAGTAATTCCAGTACCCTACAAGAAGAATGTAAAAGTGGAGGCCATTGGCTAAGCTCTTCTAAGAGCATATTTGGGTTC
>ML776697.1:2129004-2141126 GCA_009831015.1 Picea engelmannii
TTATGCGGATTAATTCTTTTATTTTCTTCAACACTTTGATTCCATCTTAATACACTTCAACAATACCAAATCATAACCGAATAGCAATGACTATGTAGATAAGTAAGCATGCACATCAACAACACATATACCCTAGGGAAACCTTGTACATGGAGAAAAACCCCAACAACCGATATTCCTTTATTGCATTAATAATGTAAGATCACTTACAAATATCCACCATGAATGTTTTTCTCTTAAAGATCTTGCCAAGATGACTCTGGCCTGACAAAGACCTAAGAGACCTTGCTGAAATACACCTTTGATATGTTGCCTCTATTGTTGATACACATCACTAATATGTTGTTGATATACGCCTCTGATATGTATCCACTATTGATGATATACATCACTGATATGCTTCTTTGGTATGCTTCTTCTTTATCACTGATATGCGCCTCTATTGCTTCACCCTTAACCTTCATATCAAACTGTGTTGAAGAGAGGGGTCGAACTCTTCTTATATAGGTTGAAGAGGAGAAGAGGAGAGACTTGAAATAGTAACATGTTTGCATTCTTTAATCATAACTCAGCTTCATACTTTAGTTCGAACTTAGAACTAGACTTGAGACTGATATACTTTAGTTCGAAAATAGAAGTAGACTTGAGACTTCAGTTACAACTCATCATTACACTTTAGTTCGAAAATAGAACTAGACTTGAGACTGGTATACTTTAGTTTGAAAATAGAACTAGACTTGAGACTTCAGTTACAACTCAACATTACACTTTAGTTCGAAAATAGAACTAGACTTGAGACTTTAGTTACAACTCATCATTACACTTTAGTTCGAAAATAAAACTAGACTTGATACTTCAGTTGCAACTCAACATTACACTTTAGTTCAAAAATAGAACTAGACTTGATACTTCAGTTGCAACTCAACATTATACTTTAGTTCAAAAATAGAACTAGACTTAAGACTTCAGTTACAACTCAATATTACACTTTGGTTCGAAAATAGAACTAGAATTGAGACTTCAATTACAACTCGACTCTTTATAAGGCAATTCAAAATTCTCTTCATGGTGGATAATGTTACACGTGGCAATGCACTAGATCAATACATTTATATCATTTTCAATATTTAGGAATATCGTTTGTTTCTAGCTCATATGAATTTGATATTCAACCTAAATTTTTCTAGGTGCCTTGACTTTTTCTCATGGCTCACAAGGCTTGACTAGGCTCACAGAGGTTGCACGTTCCCCCTAACTTTTTCACTAGTCTTTCTATGCTCACAGAGTTTGTACGTTCCCCATCACTTTTTCACTAGACTTTCTATGCTCACAGAGGTTTTACAATCCCCTTGACTTTTGCATTAGACTCACATAGCATCTCGTTCATCCTGACTTTTTGTTTGACTCACAGAGGTTGTACGTTCCCCCTGGATTTTGTCAATACCTCACAAGACTGGTTGATTCTCCAAATCTCCTTGGCTAGCCTCAGGGTGGCCCATATGGAATCTCATTGGAGAATAACTATCAATGTTTCCAAATTTAACACTCCCTCTCAGCGAGGGGGTCATTCTCAGCCACACCAACCTTGCCTCTGAGTTGCACAAACTGTCTCAAGGTTAGAGGCTTAGTCAGGATATCAACCACCTGCTCACTCGTGGCTATGAACTGTAACTTTACAGTCTTTCTCTGGACCAAGTCTCGGATGTAGTGGTACCTCATGTCAATATTTTTTGACCTATCGTGAAATACGGGGTTCTCTGTCAATTTTATGCAACTTCGATTATCACAATGAACCATCGTCGTCTCGAGCTTGTCTCCAAACAACCCAAAAACCATTTTTTTGACCCATACTACTTCCTTGCTAGCATCAATTGCTGCAATGTACTCAGCCTCTGCTTTAATCTGTGGAATGGATACCTGCTTCCGGCTTGACCAAGAGATCATAACGGATCCTAAACTGAAGCAGTATCCAGAAGTACTCTTCCGATCCACTGGGCTTCTTGCCCAGTCAACATCTGCATACCCATGCAAAAATAAACCACCACTAGATGTATATCTCAGACCATAAGTAATGGTCCATCTGAGATATCTCAAGATGTGCTTTTCTGCCACCCAATGTCTCTGTCTTGGTTCAGTCATGAACTGACTCATTGCAATCACTTCATATCATATATCTGGCCTAGTGTGGATCATGTACATCAATGATCCAATCAACTACCTATACATGGTGAGATCCACCAAATCTGAACCTGTATTAGAATCATATAGCTTCCTCAGGTTGGTAATCATCAAAGTAGACATGGATTTGCAATCCATCATACCAAACCTCTTTAGTACATCCACTGTGTGTTTTCCTTGTGCCAAAAATATCTCTCCCTTTCTTTTCCATTCTTCCAATCCTAGGAAGTAATGCATCAAGCCTAAGTCTTTCATATCGAATTCTAAGGTTAGGTCCCTCTTACACTAGGATATTATCCCTTCATCTCTTGTTATAAAGAGATCATAAACATACAGGATTAGTATAACAAGTTGATTACCTCTTACCTTGAAGTACAGATTTGCATCAACATCACTTTTCTGAAATCCCAGGCTTTTAAGAAAGCCATAAATCCTATCATACCAAACTCTAGGAGCCTGCTTAAGACCATACAAGGCCTTCCTTGGCTCACATACATGAGTTCCCTTGTTATGCAGTACAAAACCATTTAGTTGTTCCAAAAAAACCTCATGTTCAATCTTTCCATTCAAGAATGTTGTTTTTACATCCATCTGATGTAGCTTCTAACCAAGAACGGGATATAAAGTAATAATAGTTCGAATGGAGGTATACCTGGATAAAGGGGAAAAAGTCTCTTCATAGTTTATTCCTTATTTCTGAGTGAAGCATTTGGATACAAATATTTCTTTGAAATTTTCCACACTTCCATTAGATGCATGTTTGATCTTATAGATCCATTTAGAAGAAACCACTAATTTGTCTTTTGGCCTTGGCACAATGTCCCAGACATTGTTCTTTATAATAGACCTATATTCCTCAAGCATGGAATCCTTCCATACTTGTAATTTATCTACTTCTTCAAATGAATAAGGTTCGGCATCACTAATTTTTCTCATCAGTGCAACATAGCCTCCAAACCTATGAGGCCTCTTCCTTTCCCTGAAAGTTCCTTTGGGAGAATCTATCCTTTCTACTTCCTACACTATTTCTTTAAGCCACCCTGGATTCCTATTGGTTGGAGGTTCTTAAATATTTCTTTATAACACTTTTGCAGGTTCTAGGGGCTCATTACTTGGACCTTCATGAGGTTCCTCCCTCTGATCATCTGACTCTTCATTTTCAGAAGAGGGTGAAGCTGGTTGAACTGCTTCTGAATCTTGTTGAAGCTCTTTGGATTTCTTAAATGTGGCTTCCTCATGGAAAGTCACATCTCTACTTACCTCTATTTTCCTCTGACCTGGTACATAAATCCTGTAATCCTTGGAGTTCTCATTATACCCCACAAAAACCCCTTTCTTTCTTGAGGGTTCCATCTTTGTCCTATTTTCCTTAGGGACATGAATATACACATGACACCCAAATATCCTTAGATGCCCTACTTCGGGTTTGATTCCTTAGAAGACCTATTCAAGAGTTTTGTCCTTCAAGATAGCATGTGGAAACCTATTATGAATATAAATGATAGTGGAGGTAGCTTCTGCCCATAAAGAATTTGCTAGATCCTGGTCAAACATCATTGTTTTCGCTGCCTCACAAATTGTCTTGTTTTTCCTCTCAGCAACTACATTTTGCTAAGGGTTATATGGCACAGTCAACTGTCTCTTGATTCCTGCTGACTTGCAGAAATCCTCAAACTAAAGAGATTCAAACTCTCCTCAATTGTCTATTCTAAGGATTTTGATGTGTTTCCCTATCTGCTTTTCAATAAAGGATTTATACTCTTTGAATTTATCAAATGTGTCACTTTTAGCTTTAAGAAAGTATATCCAACATTTTCTTGAGTAATCATCAATAAAAATGACATAATACAAGCAACCAGTAAGTGAGAAAGATGACATGGGACCACATAAATCAAACTGAACTAGATCTAAGATGCCCTGAGCTCTGTTGTCACTACTAGGAAATGCTTTCTTTATATTTTTACCTAGCATGCATCCCTTACAAATTTCATTTTTACTAAGATAAATAGAGGGCATGACACATACCATGTTCTATAGATTTGGAAGAGATTTGTAATGAAGATGTCCACGTCTTATGTTCCAGAACTTGTTGGAGATAGTTAGATCATGAGCCAATGCCTGAACTGACTGTCTTGACACGATTTATAGTCCTCCATTGTGAGTTCCAATGCATTCTGTTGTACTTAAGTGGCTACCTTTAGCCCATAGTAGTGCCTTCCTGTCCTTGAAGATCACCCAATATCCCTTGTCCTCAAGGGTTTCAACTAATAGTAGATTCTTCTTAAGCCCTGGAACATATAATACTTCATCAACATGAAGCCTAGCCCCAGATTCCAATCTGAAGGAGATAGAGCCTACTCCCTCTATCTTGTAACATTTATTATCCCCAAGCTCAACATGCTCTACAAAATATTTTGTCTCGAAATCTGAGAGGATCTCCTTGTACCCTGTCATGTGATATGATACACCACTGTCTACTAACCAAGTTTTCGGCCCCATGAAAACTGAATTGGATAAGGCAAAAATCGAGTAATATTATTTTCTGTTTTCTTTCTCATTAGAAGGACTTTTCCGATTTCTTTTGGATTCATCATCCTTAGCCACTGAGACATGATGTTTCCCTTTCCTTGAATATTTCTTTCTAAACCAACAATATTGATCAAAATGACCCAACTTATTACAACTAAAGCATTTAATCTTAGATGTATCAATATTCTTTCTTTTGAATGTACCTTTGGATTTTGGATTCCTCTGAGAGCCTTTCTGGAAAGAGCCTTTCTTCTTTCCCTTGAATCTTGATGCTAAATCTGAGTGCTCTTTTTTCATTGGCTCGCTCCTGGTAGCTATGTGAATCTACTCCTGGGGGAAATCATGCCATAACCTCTCAAACATGGTCTGAATCTCTCTCCTACTTACACTGGATAAGAAGGTCTTCCATGAAGAAGGAAGACCGTAAAAAATGGCATGCACTAAATCATCATCATCCACTGTCACCTCTGTGACCAAAATATGATCTCTGATCTAGGCTATCCTGGAAAAAAAAGATGCCACTGATTCACCTTTCTCCATCTTCAAATACTTAAGCTTGTGATTAAGTGTCCTCTTCTGACTTGGATCCTGTTTCTCATACAGATTCACCAAGGTATCCATACAATCCTTGGTAGTCATTAACGGAGTCATTGCATGCATTATATTGTCTTTGAATGAGTCAAAGATGCTTCTCTTTGCATTTTCTTGACTCTTCCTAAAGGCCTTTCTTCCTACATTATTCGTGGGTTCCTCCACCACTGTGGCCACATACTTCTCAAGATCACGCTCCTGCAATATATTTGTTATCCAGAGCTTCCACACATTGAAGTTGGTAGCTCCTTTGAGCCTATCCTCGACCCTGACTGAAATGGAGGATGCCATGGAATTCACACTGGAAACTTAATCAAGCTAGTTTGGATCTGTGTGAACATGTTGCTTCACTTCAACACGTTTAACACACCCTAAGCTTTGATACCATGTTAAATTTTGAGATTGATTTCTTATGCAGATTAATTCTTTCATTTTGTTCAACACTTTGATTCCAGCTTCATACACTTCAACAATACCAAATCATAACCAAATAGAAATGAATATGTAGATAAGTGAGCATGCACATCAACAACACATATACCCTGGGGAAACCCTGTACAGGGAGAAAACCCCAGAAAATGATATTCCTTTATTGAATTAATAATGTAAGATCACTTACAAATATCCACCATGAATGTTATTCTCATAAAGAGCTTGCCAATATGACTTTGACCTGACAAATACCTAAGAGACCTTGTTGAAATACACCTCTGATATGCTGCCTATATTGTTAATACACAACAATGATACACTGTTGATATACGCCTCTGATATGCAACCTCTATTTCTGATATACAACATTAATATGCTTCTTTGGTATGTTGCCTCTTTATCACTGATATGTTGTAATGTTCCTGACTTGGATAGTCTAGGAAACACTGCTAATGTGTGTGTAGGATCAATGGTTTACAACATATAAATGATGATACAAATAATAAATGCGACAAAGGACTGCAAAGTTTGTATTATGATATCTCCGTGGATTACAAAATGGCTGAATGCAGCTGAATAAAATGACATACTCGACTAGATCAACAGACAAAGGATCTTAGTTGGAATACAAATAAGCAACTAAAAGATAATACCCGGAATATGGGAACACTGCGGAATCAATGGATGTGCTGGGACTATGGCAACTCTAACGGTAACTGCTGGAAGTCTGGAAAGTTCTCCCTGGGAGCTATACTTCTTGGAATGGCCTGGAAATTGTCCCAAATGATGTGCCTTGCTCTATTCCTCAGTAATGGTATTTGTCGGACCCCTCTGCTAATGAATTTGGACCCCGGATGGATACCCCTAGGGGAATGTGCCCCTCTTCTTCTGGAAAAATGCATCCTAGTGATTCCATCGTTAGAATCGGATGAGATATGTCTCAAAATGACCACCTTGGTCTACTGGGAAATGGGTCGGAAGGGTTTCCCTGAATCTGGTCTGATGCTCACTCTAGAACCCCAAATGTGCCCGTCCAAAGTGTCTCATGTCGAATTCTAGAAAATGCCTCCCAGTTGATTCCTCCATCGAAATCTGATGAGGAACTAGGAGAAAGATGCGCCTTTCCCTCTTCTCAAATGGGTTAGAGGGAAATCTCGAAATTCTCCCTGGATGGGAGAAGTCGACTAAAAACCCTCTCAGAAGCTGCACCCTCACTCTGGATGAATGCGCCCTTACTGCTTAGAACTGTATAACTGCTGCTGAAGAATGATGGAAGACCTAAATGATCTTCCCGATGACTAGGGTGTGTCTCTCAACACCGAAATCATCCAACTGGTGTCTTCCTCTTGGAATCCACTGAACTATCTCTCTCTGAGATGCGCCTCTTCTCCTCAATGACAAGTCTTAATATGCATAATGATGATTTAGGTCGCTGACTCTTATGTTATAGATTTCCAAAACCCCAATTCACTGTTGAAACCCTAATTCATTGTTGACCTTTTCCCTCCAAGTGAATTTTACTTTATTTTATTATTCCTTGATTAAATCACTTAATTAATTAATTAATTAATCATTTTACCTCTAAAAAGTGATTTATCCATCCTTATGGCTTCTCCAACCACTGAAAGTCACTTCTCATCATCTTATCCTGTAGTTCTCTTCTTCTTGATTCTGATGAGATATTACACTAAGAGGTTTCTCCAAGTAATATGCCCATTATGACATTCTTAGTGAAATTAATTAAGATATGACCCATAATAACTCAAAATTACAGAAATCGTCAAAATGCAATGAAACCAAAACCAACCTGTGTGGAATGGATCCTGATGATGAACGATGCAAGTTGGGCCTAATAAAACCCCTCAATATCTCTCGAACTCTCTGTCACCCCTATCTGGCTACTTTGGTAGGCATAACACTCTGTAAAGTTATAATGTCCGAAAATGGGGACATTACATATGCGCCTCTATTGGTTCACCCTTAATCTGCATATCAAATTGTGTTGAAGAGAGGGGCCGACCTCTGCTTATATACGCTAAAGAAGAGAAGAGGAGAGACTCAAAATAGTAACCTGTTTGCATGCTTTAATCATAACTCATCTTCATACTTTAGTTCCAACTTAGAACTAGACTTGAGACTGGTATACTTTAGTTCGAAAATAGAAGTATACTTGAGAATTCAGTTACAACTCAACATTACAATTTAGTTCGAAAATAGAACTAGACTTGAGACTAGTATACTTTAGATCGAAAATAGAAATAGACTTGAGACTTCATTTACAACTCAACATTACACTTTAGTTCGAAAATAGAAATAGACTTGAGACTTCAGTTACAACTCAACATTACACTTTAGTTTGAAAATAGAACTAGACTTGATACTTCAGTTGCAACTCAGCATTACACTTGAGTTCGAAAATAGAACTAGACTTGATACTTCAGTTACAACTCAACATTACACTTTAGTTCGAAAATAGAACTAGACTTAAGACTTCAGTTACAACTCATCATTACACTTTAGTTCAAAAATAGAACTAGACTTGAGACTTCAATTACAACTCGACTCTTTACAAGGCAATTCGAAATTTTCTTCATGGTGGATAATGTTACACGTTCCAAAGCACTAGATCAATACATTTATATCATTTGCAATATTTAGGAATACCATTTGTTTCTAGCTCATAGGAATTTTATATTCAACCTAAAGTTTTCTAGGTGCCTTGACTTTTTATCATGGCTCACAAGGCTTGACTAGGCTCACATAGGTTGTACACTCCCCCTGAATTTTGCACTAGTCTGTCTATGATCACAGAGGTTGTACGTTCCCCCTGAATTTTTCACTAGATTGTCTATGCTCATAGAGGTTGTACGTTCCCACTGAATTTTCATTAGACTCACATAGCATCTCGTTCGTCCTGAATTTTTGTTTGACTCACAGAGGTTGTACGTTCCCCTTGGATTTTGTCAATACCTCACAAGACTAGTTGATTCTCCAAATCTCCTGGCTAGCCTCAGGGTGGCCCATATGGCCTCTCATTGGAGAATGATTGTCGATGCTGCCAAATTTAACAAACATACCTTTAGTAGTTCCACTTGAAAATTGAGTGGCAACCATACTGCTTCTTTGCTTCCATGTGTGGCTGCCATGTATTCATCTTCTTTTGTTGACAAGGCTATGACCACCTATCGCTTGCTCATTTAGATTATTGCTCCATCGAACATATTGAATACATATCTGTTGGTCATCCTCTATCGATTCATATCTCTAGCCCAATCAGTGTCGACAAAGCCATGTACATTTAATTTACCACTATCACCTTTAGGATTTCCTTGGTTACATATAACATAGTCCTTTGTGCCACACAAATACCTGAATACTCTCTTGATAGTTTTCCAGTGCTCCTTTCCAAGTGTCAACATGTACTTGATCAACACTCTGTAATATCCCTGATCCCACTGATCAAGATATTTTCTACTGATCTAACATTCTGTCTTTCAGATCTGATACACTGGGGGGTTTCTAGATTCATTTCAGTTGTATGTTTGAGATCTTGATGGTTATTACATGTGCATGTGGGTTATTGCATGTGCATGTTGCATATTTATGGTTTAAATAGCATATAAGGATGCATGCCAAAGTAAAGAACATAAACTGCTCAATAACATGTATTAT
Source organism: Picea engelmannii (assembly GCA_009831015.1). Taxonomy (NCBI): domain Eukaryota; kingdom Viridiplantae; phylum Streptophyta; class Pinopsida; order Pinales; family Pinaceae; genus Picea; species Picea engelmannii. The sequence continues at coordinate 2,138,407 of ML776697.1, forward strand.
ACAACTCAAGCATGGAAATACAATAACATATTGGAAATATAGAATATAATCGTCAACTAGATCTCGTGGATCGTCACTGGAATACAAGAAAATAACATCAAAATACCCGTGATCAGAAGATGATAGCAGATCTAATGCATGCATGGATAGATCGGCAAAAATATGCGATTACGGAGAAGTACGGTAACCGCTACCAGCTAGAAAACTCGTTTGGAAGAATAAACCATTGGAATGCATCGGAAACTACTCCAATAGAAGTGCCTTGGCCTCTAGACTAAAATAGATGAGTGCTGGATCTCGGATCTGGTCTCTGAGGAACTGGATTTGGACCCCTGGGGGGTTTGCGTGCCTCCTGGGACACTGTATGCGCCCCAAAGGATTCCAACAATGGAATCTACTACTATAGTGCTCAAAATGATCATCTCACCAAATGCGGAACTGGGTCAAAAGGATTTTCCTGGATCTTCTCTGATACTCTGCATGCAACCCCCAACTGTCTTTCCGGAAGAGATGCACCCTAAATGGAAGGATGGTGCGCTCTGAATGATTCCACCATCAAAATTTGATGGGAAGTATCTCAATATAAGTTCCTTGGTTGGATCTCAACTGGGTCGGAAGTAAAATGTAATCAAAGCTTTATCCTCGTGCAGCTCCTCAAACCCTAAATTTGACTTGCGCCCTCACTGGATGAGCTGCACACACTGTATTGGATTCTTCTGAATAGCTCGATGAAATACCTGGCTGGTATCTATGATGGACTAGGGTGTGTCTCTCAACACCGAAATGGATCAATGGTGGTGGTTTCCTCTAGAAATCCACAAAACAGTAAGGTCGACTCTCTTCCTCCTCTGGGAACTCTCAACATCAAATCATAACAATGCATAATGAATTAGGTTGCTTTACCCTTCCTTTATAACTTCGCGAAACCCTAATTCATTGATGACCTTTTCCCTCCAAGTGAATTTCACTTTATTTTATTATTCCTTGATTAAATCACTTAATTAATTAATTAATTAACCATTTTACCTCTAAAAAGTGATTTATCCATCCTGATGGATTCTCCGATCACTGAAAGTCACTTCTCATCATCTTATCCTGTAATGCTCTTCCTCCCGATTTCAATGAGATATTACACTAAGAGGTTTATCTAAGTAATATGCCTATTATGACCTTCTTAGTGAATTTAATTAAGATATGACCCATAATAACTCAAAATTAAGGAAATTGTCAGAATGCAACAGAACCAAAGCCAAGCTGTGCGGAATGGATCCTGATGATGAACGATGCAAGTTGGGCCTAATAAAACCCTTCAATATCTCTCGAACTCTCTGTCACCCCTATTTGGCTACTCTGGTAGGCATAACACTCTATAATGTTATAATGTCCCAAAATAGGGACATTACAGTCCTCCCTACCGGAATATTGCTTGTCCTCAAGCAATAACTGAATCCAACTACATATGATACCGAGGTTCCATATCCACCTGTGTGACACAAGGTAGACTCCCCTCAAGATGTGGCCCCTCCAAGTGCTCACCACTCATGACACCCACATGCTCCTGATGAGTAGAATGATTAATGGCCAAAGAATCCCAGTCAACTCCTCGAGCAACCACTCTACTCGAAACTCAACTCCATCAATCACGGAACTACAAAGAAATCCAATCCCTGGATCCCATATCTGAATGTGAACTGCAATGCCTCGTGAAATATAGTCCTGTAACATATCACTACCATGAGTCTCCTGTAAATAGAACACGGTCTCAACCCGAAATGAGTCTGTCCTCCAAGACCGTACCAACCCGAACATGACCTGCATCAACTGAACATGTTGCTGCCATAGTGAGGTACTACAAGACCTCAATGAATAAACAACAAGTGACATGCTCCCCCCAATACTAAAGCTCACTAGAAATTCAAAGTGACTTCCCCCTGCAAATATCCACTCATCTCCATCAGTCAATGAAATGCCCAGCCCTGTAATCCCAGGGTCCCATGCTAGCCTCTGACAGGGACCATCAAATGGAAACTTCACTACTGTGATCATGACTGTCCGCTCAAAATATACATACTAGATCCCCCACTCCTAGATCCTCACTCTGAAATACCTGTGAAAACTGGGCCTGCTATCAAGAAGTTGAATCTGTAAAGGTATCTCTGTGGAATCATCATCTACCCAACCACCTCCATACTCGATCATGAGTATCAACAGGGAGAACCTATCTCACCACATAGAACAAGTCCCTGCAAGCCCTCTCAAAACCATCCAAGAGTGAAGTATGTTTCTCTCTGGCACAACCTGGGCCATCATAAGATGAAACAACCCACTAACCAAATGGACTCCCGGATCCCATGGAAAAATTGGAAGTTCATCACTTCCAATCCTCGCTAACTGCTCATGTGTCATACTGATAATTGTCAGAAGCACTCCATCCTCATCCCAATGAGAATTTGAATCTGTGTCACCCTCTAAGATATCTTTTATCCCACAGCCTAAGATTCTCACCATCACACCCAAGGTCTCAACTGTCTGTCTCTGATGATCCACTCCTATCCTACTGTATGCAATAAAGACACTCCTTGCAAGATACCAGATATATAAAATATGCAGAACATAAACGAAATGCTAGAAATAACAGAATAACAGTAAAATATCCAGCATAATCTTCGCAATACACAGAAATGATATACGAAATAGCAACAGAAATAGCACTTGAACAG
>ML776697.1:2146727-2164966 GCA_009831015.1 Picea engelmannii
GAAGATCCTTCTAGAAGCGGAAGCTTCTATTAGGTCTTCTTACATCCGCCTAATTCTCTTTTATTGAAAGGTCTTATTAATATTGACCTTTATTACATCCAAATACATTAATCTACCCATGTGCGGGTTAGGACCTTAACACTCCTGTCAGGTGGTCTCAACCTACCCACTCTCCATGTCCCCTTCCACTGTTTATCTCCCCCTATGTTGTTGTTAATGATGAAAGTATCAGGAGAAGCTAACAAAAACATCTGTAACTGACTGTAGGATTGGAAAGTATCATATGCTTTGGTCAATCCCTAGGATTGGACCAAAAACTCATCCACTAGCACCCATGGTGAATCATTGTCTAAACTCCAACTATCGGATACAACAATAGATAACTCCAAAAAATGCTGGTCAATCACTTTCCCTCCATCATCACTCAGATAGATGATTCTACTGTGAAGGTGATCTCCCAGAACTATGTGTTGCTGCAAGGGGGAGGAATCTCCATGCTGCACTAAGTGTGTCTCCTCTCTGCAATCCAATGCATCCCCATGAATCCCACTGTACATATCTATATGTCTCTGTGAACTACCACTCATCACTGTATGCCCCTGCATACTCATGTGATCTCCTGTATACACCTGCAACATCATGGATCCTGGGTGTACTACGGGGTCATCCTCTACATGAAGGTCAACCAATCCTAGAACACAAATGGAAGTGTCCTCATAACTTCCCCTAGTTTTGGAATCCTCATGTGTATTTGTGTGCCCAACTGTCTCAACACCCCTCGTGAAGGGTGGTCCCTGTGACCTATGGATGTCCTCCAACAATGTAACTGAGGAACATATCTGACTCTCTGTCGAGATAGATATAGTGTATCTCTGACCAGTCTCCTCAAGGAGCTCATCTAATCTGAACTCTGATTCTTGAGGGGTTGTATGTTTTCCTTCCAAGAATCCTCGTGTCCTCACCAACTCATGAGTGAGTCGGTCCACCTCCAACTCTTTCTCCCTTAGGGCCCTGCGATACATCTCGCCAACCTCCAATAGGTAATCTCTATCCATAAACAACTGTTGGTAGTCGACCCTCATCATAGTTACTCTTTCCCTGAGAGTATGACAGTCATCCATGGAAAATCCCCCATCTGAAATATCATGTGCCATCGATTCCCTCCAACAATAATCTGACACCAATGCGTGTGTATCCTCCATGCATCTAGTTTCTGCCATGATCATGTCCTCGTTGACTCTCAATTTTCCCGTCCAATGTCGTGACTCTTGATTAGAGTCCTGCTGTGGTCCTACATCATGCTCCTCACTGCTAGTGTCAACAATGGAATCCCCAACAACACACTCCTCAAAAGATAAGGCATTGAACTGCCCATTGTCCACTATGATACTGAGTCCTCATGTATGCCACTACACACCATCACCAACTGCTTCCCCCATCTGAATCGCACTGTATCCTATATGGGCAGCTGTATCCTCCTGTGCGTTCACTCTACTAATGTCATCTGCACCTGGATCCCATACGGATGTGTCTAGACATGAGATATGGTCATCTCGGCCCATGTAGAGTGCACCCTCATCACTGTGGACTAGTCCTAGAGGTGAGTATCCTATCAAACTGTCAGTTTCCACAACCTGATCTAGCAATGGAATATCCAAAAGAGGTGACTCCCTCTCCCCATACTGGTGGGTATGTGTAAGGTCAACTGTCTCCCAGTCATGTCTCTCCTCCTGGTTCTGCAGATCCATATGTCCCTGGTGTACAATCCTCACACAAGGCTCCTCCACCATATCAGGAATGCCATTGATATCCTCATGTGTCATGGCTAGCATAGGGGACTAAGAAGATGAAAAATGTGGCTCGCTCATCATAGGAATCTCATCATCCTCCATACATGAATTTCTGGAAGTCATGTCTACACCCATAGGTAGGTCATCCAACCTCCTAATCTCATCATGTCTAATTGCCAACACATATGAATCCTCACAAGTGTCACCACTATGTTGAAGTGTTGAATCCTCAACATTACTTGATGGGGAAGATGAAGGACATGCGCTATCATCCTATCCATCCAATTGTCCCTCAAATGCGCAAGAGTCACTAGCCTCCGTCTCGACCACCTGGTTGAGCTTGTAGTACATGTCTAACTTTTGTACCCCAGCTCTGGCAGTACTTTTGGACGATCCGTCAAAAGAAGGTATGGTGAGTTTACCAACTTTTCAGATGAAATCTATGTTATGCCCCTGTTGCTGCTGTTGTCCTCCTCTCCGAGGTTCTCTAGGATGGTTCATGCCCCTAAGTCCACAGTACTCGACGAGTGTCATTTCATTATGGAAGTCATGACCCGACGTTGCATACTCCCTTCTGTACTCTGCAATGTCTTCTGCCTCAGTGGGAGACCTCTGTGCTAACGACTGTTGTGTTGCTGCTGGAGGTGCCCTCTAAAAACTAGGGAACCATGGTTTGGGAATCCTACTTGAAGATGTGTATGTGCGAGTAGGTGTCTGGGGTCTACTGCCTACCCCTGAGTTCCCCTGTGCTGCATGTGGGGTTGGTGTGCCTAGGGTGTCCACTATAGCTAATCTATTAGCCAACTGTGCCAAAGACTGCTTCATGGTCTGCTGACTGACTATCAAATCATTGACTACCTGCATGAAGGTTGCGTCTCGATCCATGGGTGCCTTACCAGTGCCCTCTGACCTCTCATATCTATCTCCCCACATCCTCTCTACCTTCTGGGTCACCCACTGAACTCATCAACTTTAGTCATAGGCTGGCAGGAATAAAGCTCTGATACCACTGTAATATCCTTGATCCCACTGATCAAGATATTTGCTACTGATCTAATGTTCTGTCTTGCAGATCTAATACACTGGGGGGTTTCTAGATGCGTTTCAATTGTATGTTTGAGATCTTAATGGTTATTTCATGTGCATGTGGGTTATTGCATGTGCATGTTGGTTATTGCATGTGCATGTTGCGTATTTATGGTTTAAATAGCATATAAGGATTCATGTGGAAGTAAAGAACATCAACTGCTCAATAACATGTATTATATGACTCAAGCATGGAAATACAATAGCATACTGGAAATATAGAATATAATCATCGCTAGATCTCGTGGATCATCACTGGAATACAAGAAAATAACATCAAAATGCCCGTGATCAGAAGATGATAACAGATCTTATGCATGCATGGATAGATCGGCAAAAATATGCGATTCCGGAGAAGCACGGTAACCGCTACTAGCTGGAAAACTTGTCTAGAAGAATAAACTGTCGGAATGCGCCGGAACTGATCCAATAGAAGCACCCTAGCCTCTAGACTAAAATTGATGAGTGTCGGATCTCAGATTTGGTCTCTGAGGCATTGGATCTGGACCCCTGGGGGGTTTGCGAGCCTCCTGGGACACTAGATGTGCCCCAAAGGATTCCACCAAGGGAATCTGCTGCTATAGGGCTCAAAATGATCATCTCGCCAAATGCGGAACTGGTTCGGAAGGATTTGCCTGGATCTTCTCTGATACTCTGCATGCAACCCCCAACTGTCTGTCCGGAAGAGCTACGCCCTAAATGGCTGGATGGTGCTCTCTGAATGATTCCACCGTCAAAATTTGATGGGAAGTAGCTCAATCTAAGCGCCCTGGCTGGATCTCAACTGGGTCGGAAGGAAAATGTAATCAAAGCTCTGTCCTCGTGCATCTCCTCAAACCTTAAATCTGACTTGCGCCCTCACTGCATGAGCTGTGCACACTGTACTGGATTCTCCTGAATAGCTCGGTGAAATACCTGGATGGTATCTCCGATGGGCTAGGGTGTGTCTCTCAACACTGAAACCAATTAATGGTGGTGGTTTCCTCCATAAATCTACAAAACAATAAGGTTGACTCTCTTCCTCCTCTGGGAACTCTCAACATCAAATCATAACAATGCATACTGAATTAGGTTGCTTTACCCTTCCGTTATAGCTTCCTGAAACCCTAATTCGTTGTTGACCTTTTCCCTCCAAGTGACTTTCACTTTATTTTATTATTCCTTGATTAAATCACTTAATTAATTAATTAATTAACCATTTTACCTCTAAAAAGTGATTTATCCATCCTGATGGCTTCTCCGGCCACTGAAAGTCACTTCTCATCATCTTATCCTGTAATGCTCTTCCTCCCAATTCCAATGACCTATTACACTAAGATGTTTCTCCAAGTAATATGCCCATTATGACCTTCTTAGTGAATTTAATTAAGATATGACCCATAATAACTCCAAATTACATAAATCGTCAGAATGCAATAGAGCCAAAGCCAAGCTGTGCGGAATGGATCCTGATGATGAACGATGCAAGTCGAGCCCAATAAAACCCCTCAATATCTCTCAAAATCTTTGTCACCCCTATCTGGTTACTTTGGTAGGCATAACACTCTGTAATGTTATAATGTCCCAAAATGGGGACATTACACACTCCCACTACATGGGAAATATCTGGTCGAGTGCAGACCATCGCATACATTAGACTACCAAAAGAAATTGCGTAGGGAACACGTGCCATGTCCTCTATTTATTCCTGAGTCTTTGGACATTGTTCAATAGTTAGCCTTGCTCCCACGGGAATTGGCACCTTCATCGGTTTGCAATCCTACATGTTGAAACGTTTCATAACTGCTTCAATATATTCCATCTGATTCAACCAGAGATTTCTAGCAGCTCAATCTCTCTTAATATCCATCCCCATAATGAAGTTAGCTGCACCGAGATCCTTCATGTCTAACTTGGAGGGTAACTACTTCTTCACCTCCTTTATTGCATCCATGTTGTTTCCATTCAATAACATGTTATCGACATAAAAAGATTCATATATGAAACTCCCACCTTCTTCCTTGGAATATATGCAGTGATCATTTTACTTCTTACAAATCCCAAACTAAGGATGTATTTGTCGAACTTCTGGTACCACATCCTTGGCAATTTCTTTAGACCATAAAGGGATCTTTTCAGTTTACACATCAAATATTTCTTTCCCTTTACTACAAATCCTTCAATTTGTTTCATGTAGATTTCCTCTTCTAGGTCCCCATGTAGAAACATTGTATTCACATCCATTCGTTCTATTTCTAGGTCAAATGTTGCAGCCAGAGACATTAGTACTCTAATGGAAGTTAATTTTGCAACAAGGGAAAAAATCTCACCAAAATTGACTCCCTCGACTTGGGAATATCGTTTCTCTTCCAGTCGAGCTTTGAACTTCTTGAATTGTCCTACGACATTCATATTCTTCTTGAATACCCATTTTCTACTAACGAGATTTCTTCCACTAGGTAACTTGACTAAATCCCATGTCTCATTCTTGTGCAAGGATTCCATCTCTTCCACTATCGAGTCCTTCCATAATTTACTGTTGGTTTGTTATTATACTTTATCAGTTACCTAATCTGATCTTACCTTACTATCATAGGTTGACCCAGGTTCATATGTAACAATATTCCAACAAAATCCCTCTAAAACTATTGCCCGCCCCTGGTAAACTAGAAGGCAACACAAAACACAGGGTGTATTTCACAGTCTCACCCGAGATAGCTCTGTGGGTGGCTGCAATACTCAGGTGCTTGCAGCCTGGGAATGAGTGGAGATTTGTGGTTGTACCTTGTGTTCTTTATTTATTTAGTCTAACCTCTTGATTAAAATAGTCATTCTTATTCATGCATGTGGAGTATCATATCTAACTAGTTTTAAGTGAATTTTTACAACTTTTAAAGTTTTAAGTGAATATTTTATTCATCATAATTAAATTCAACTAAGAGAATGATAAAAAAGAGTGTCGAGTTAAAATTGTATAACATAAAAATTATGAATCAATAAAATAATCATAAAATTATTATGAAATAATAAAAAATAAATAAGGTATTTTTAAAAGTTCAAGCATCATCAAGATCAAATAATTTTTTTAAGGAAGCATCATCAAGATCAAATAACTACTTTTCGAGGAAAATGTGAACCATTTGCATAGTTAAAACAATTTTCAGATATGGTGTATGAATTTTTTGGAGATAAATTATGTATTCAAATTTTTTGAAATGTTCAATGTTTTGAATTAACACTCCAAAGTTTAAATATTAAAAAAAGAGTTTCAAAGTAAAAATTTAAACTGTAAATACCAAAAATTTAAAGTGTAAATACCAAAGAATCACGAAAATCTGGAAAAACATTTGAAACACAATTAACAAGTACTGGACGGACTATGAAAATACATGTTATATGTCAACGTGGAGAAGTTCTCATTCAAGATAAAGATACTTCATTATCAAGGATAGATTGTGAAGGACCATGGTGTGCATGTGACTCAAACAAAGATCCAAATCGTTCATGATAGGGTGATCCCTAAGGAACTAACGAAGTTTCATAGCATGTTGAGCCTCACAAATGTTTCCCACATGTTCATTTTGGGGTTCTCCCATATTAATTGCCCCTTGATCTAGGTGATTAAGGGTGGATCCATTGCCAAGTTTGATGAGAAGGGAAAACAAATTCTTTAAGGATTTGAATCATTACTTCTACTCAGAGTCAATCCTCATTTTTCGAAATCTGCAACAACCATTCGAATCACAAACACCCCAGATGTGATAAGGAGCTTTAGTTCAATGTCTATGCATGAAAAAAATTGAAGCATTATATTTTAGGAAAGGAAATAGTGATCCACACCAACCACATGCTTTTGAAATTAATGCAAACTCCAAGAAAATTGCAAAATTCCATCAAAGGTGGTCCAGATTGTTAAATTTTGAGTTTGATTTCTTATCCAGATTAATTCTTTTATTTTCTTCAACACTTTGATTCCATCTTAATACACTTCAACAATACCAAATCATAACCGAATAGCAATGACTATGTTTATAAGTAAGCATGCACATCAACAACACATATACCCTAGGGAAACCCTGTACAAGGAGAAAAACCCCAGCAAACGATATTCCTTTATTGCATTAATACTATAAGATCACTTACAAATATCCACCATGAATGTTTTTCTCTTAAAGATCTTGCCAAGATGACTCTGACCTGACAAAGACCTAAGAGACCTTGCTAAAATACACCTTTGATATGATGCCTCTATTGTTGATACACATCACTGATATGTTGTTGATATACGCCTCTGATATGTAGCCTCTATTGATGATATACATCACTGATATGCTTCTTTGGTATGCTTCCTCTTTATCACTGATATGCACCTCTATTGCTTCACCCTTAACCTGCATATCAAATTGTGTTGAAGAGAGGGGTCGAACTCTACTTATATAGGTTGAAGAGGAGAGACTCAAAATAGTAACATGTTTGCATGCTTTAATCATAACTTAACTTCATACTTTAGTTCGAACTTAGAACTAGACTTGAGACTGGCATACTTTAGTTCGAAAATAGAAGTAGACTTGAGACTTTAGTTACAATTCATCATTACAATTTAGTTCAAAAATAGAACTAGACTTGAGATTGGTACACTTTAGTTCGAAAATAGAACTAGACTTGAGACTTCAGTTACAACTCAACATTACACTTTAGTTCGAAAATAGAACTAGACTTGAAACTTCAGTTACAACTTAGCATTACACTTTAGTTCAAAATAGAACTAGACTTGATACTTCAATTGCAACTCAACATTACACTTTAGTTCAAAAATATAACTAGACTTGATACTTTAGTTGCAACTCAACATTACACTTTAGTTCAAAAATAGAACTAGACTTAAGACTTCAATTGCAACTCAGCATTACAATTTAGTTCAAAAATAGAACTAGACTTGAGACTTCAATTACAACTCGACTCTTTACAAGGCAATTCGAAATTCTCTTCATGGTGGATAATGTTACACGTTCCAACGCACTAGATCAATACATTTATATCATTTTCAATATTTAGGAATATCGTTTATTTCTAGCTCATAGAAATTTTATATTCAACCTAAATTTTTCTAGGTGCCTTGACTTTTGCTCATGGCTCACAAGGCTTCACTAGGCTCACAAAGGTTTCATGTTCCCCCTGACTTTTCCACTAGTATATCTATGCTCACAGAGTTTGTACGTTCCCCCTGACTTTTGCACTAGATTTTCTATGTTCACAGAGTTTGTACGTTCCCCTTGAATTTTGCATTAGACTCACATAGCATCTCATTCATCTTGACTTTTGGTTTGACTCACAGAGGTTGTACGTTCCCCCTGGCTTTTGTCAATACCTCACAAGACTGGTTGATTCTCCAAATATCCTTGGCTAGCATCAGGGTGGCCCATATGGCCTCTCATTGGAGAATGACTGTCAATGCTGCCAAATTTAACACTCCCTCTCAGAAAGGGAGTTATTCTCAGCCACACCAAGCTTGCCTCTCAGTTGCACAAACTGTCTCAAGGTCAGAGGCTTGGTCAGGATATCAACTACCTGCTCACTCTTGGCTATGTACTGTAACTTTACAGTTTTTCTATGGACCAAGTCTCAGATGTAGTGGTACCTCATGTCAATATGTTTTGATCTATCGTGAAATACAGGTTTCTCTATCAATTTTATGCAACTTTGATTATCACAATGAACCATTGTCGTCTCGATCTTGTCTCCAAACAACCTAAAAACTAATGTTTTGAGCCATATTGCTTCCTTGTTAGCATCACTTGCTGTAATGTACTCAACCTCTGTTGTACTTTGTGGAATGGATCCCTGCTTCCGGCTTGACCAAGAGATCATAACGGATCCTAAACTAAAGTAGTATCCAAAAGTACTCTTCCGATCCACTGGGATTCCTGCCCAATCAACATCTGCATACCCATGTAGAAATAAACCACCACTGGATGTATATCTTAGACCATAAGTAATGGTCCCTCTGAGATATCTCAATATGTGCTTTTTTTCCACCCAATGTCTCTGTCTTAGTTCAGTCATGAACTGACTCATTGCAATCACTTCATATCATATATCTGGCCTAGTCTGGATCATGTACATCAATGATCCAATCAACTACCTATACATGGTGAGATCCACCAAATCTGAACCTGCATTAGAATCATGCAGCTTCCTCAGGTTGGTAATCATCAAAGTATACATGGATTTGCAATCCATCATACCAAACCTATTTAGTACATCCACTGTGTATTTTCCTTGTGCTAGAAATATCTCTCCCTTTCTTTTCCATACTTCCAATCCTAGGAAGTAATGCATCAAGCCTAAGTCTTTCATCTCGAATTCTGAGGTTAGATCCCTCTTACACGAGACTATTATACCTTCATATCATGTTAGAAAGAGATGATAAACAGACATGATTAGTATAACAGGTTGGTTACCTCTTACCTTGAAGTACAGATTTGCATCGGCATCACCTTTTTGAAATCCCAGGCTTTTAAGAAATCCATCAATCCTATCATACCAAAATCTGGGAGCCTGCTTAAGACCATACAAGGCCTTCCTTGGCCTGCATACATGAGTTCCCTTGTTATGCAGTACACAACCATCCGGTTGTTCCACAAAGACCTCATGTTCAATATTTCCATTCAAGAATGTTGTTTTTACATCCATCTGATGTAGCTTCCAACCAAGAACGAGAGCTAAAGTAATAATAGTTCGAATGGAGGTATAGCTAGATACAGGGGAAAAATTCTCTTTGTAGTCTATTCCTTCTTTCTGAGTGACACATATGGCTACAAATATTTCTTTGAACTTTTCCACACTTCCATCAGCTGGATGTTTGATGTTATAGATCCATTTTAAAGAAAGATTTGTCTTTTGGCCTCGACAAAATGTCCTAAACATTGTTCTTTATAATAGACCTATATTACTCAAGCATGGAATCCTTCCATACTTTTAATTTATCTACTTCTTCAAATGAATAAGGTTCGACATCACTAATTCTTCTCATCAGTGAAACATAACCTCCAAACCTATGAGACATCTTCCTTTCCCTGAAAGTTCCTTTTGGAGAATCTATCCTTTCTACTTCCTGCACTATTTCTTTAAGCCACCCTGGATTCCTTTTGGCTGGAGGTTCTTAAAGATTTCTTTATAACACTTCAACAGGTTATAGGGGCTCATTACTTGGCTCTTCACAAGGTTCCTCCCTCTGATCATCTGACTCTTCATTTTCAGAAGAGGGTGAAGCTGGCTGAACTGCTTTTGATTCTTGCTGAAGCTCTTTGGATTTCTTAAATGTGGCTTCCTCATGGAAAGTCACATCTATGCTTACCTCTATTTTCCTCTGACCTAGTACATAAATCCTGTAAGCCTTGGATTTCTCACTGTACCCCACAAAAACCCCTTTCTTTCCTGAGGGTTCCAACTTTGTCCTATTTTCCTTAGGGACATGAATATACACAGGACACCCAAATATCCTTAGATGCCCTACTTCAGGTTTTATCCCTTAGAAGACCTCTTCAAGAGTCTTTTCCTTCAATATAGCATGTGGACACCTATTATGAATATAAATGACAGTGTAGGTAGCTTCTTCCCATAAGGAATTTTCCAGATCCTAGTCAAACATCATTGCTTTCATTGCCTCACAAATTGTCCTATTTTTCCTCTTAGCAACTACATTTTGCTGAGGGTTATATGGAACAGTCAAATGTCTCTTTATTCCTTATGACTTGAAAAAATCCTCAAACTAAATATATTCAAACTCTCCTCCACTGTCTGTTCTAAGGATTTTGATGTGTTTCCCTAGCTTCTTTTCAATAAAGGATTTATACTCTTTGAATTTATCAAATGTGTCACTTTTAGCTTTAAGAAAATATATCCAACATTTTCTTGAGTAATCATCAATAAAAATGACATAATACAAAAAAACCATTGAGTGAGGGAGATGACATGGGACCACATACATCAGAATGAACCAAATCTAAGATGCCCTGAGCTCTGTTGTCACTATTAGGAAATTCTTTCTTTATATTTTTACCTAGCATGCATCCCTTACAAATTTCATTTTTACTAAGAGAAATAGAGAGCATGCCACATACCATGTTCTGTAGATCTGGAAGTGCTTTGTAATGAAGATGTCCAAGTCTTATGTTCCACAACTCACTGGAGATAGTCACATCATGAGCCAATGCCTGAACTGACTGTCTTGACATGATTTATAGTCCTCCACTGTGAGTTCCAATGGGTTATGTTGTACTTAAGTGGCTACCTTTAGCCCATAGTAGTGCCTTCATGTCTTTGAAGATCACCCAATATCCCTTGTCCTCAAGGGTTGCAACTGATAGTAGATTCTTCTTAAGCCCTGGAACATATAATACTTCATCAACATGAAGCCTAACCCTAGATTCCAATCTGAAGGAGATAGGGCCTACTCCCTCTATCTTGTAACATTTATCATCCCCAAGCTCAACATGATATACAAAGATTTTTTCTCAAAATCTGAGAGGATCTCCTTGTACCCTTTCATGTGCTTTGATGCACCACTGTCTACTAACCAAGTTTTCGGCCCCATGAAAACTGAATTGGATAAGGCAAAAACTGAGTAATATTATTTTCTATTTTCTTTCTCATTAGGACTTTTCTAATTTCTTTTGGATTCATCATCCTTAGCAGCTGAGGCATGATGTTTCCCTTTCTTTGGATATTTCTTTCTAAACCAACAATCTTTATCAAAATGACCCAACCTATTACAACTAAAGAATTTAATCTTAGATGTATAAATATTCTTTCCTTTGAATGTACCTTTGGTGTTTGGATTCCTCTGGGAGCCTTTATGGAAAGTGCCTTTCTTCTTTCCCTTGAATCTTGATGCTAAATCTTAGTGCTCTCTTTTCGTTGGCTTGCTCCTGGTAGTTGTGAGAATCTCCTCCTAGAGGAAATCATGCCATAACCTCTCAAATGTGGTCTGAATATCTCTCCCACTTACACTGGATAAGAAGGTCTCCCATAAAGAAGGAAGACTGTAAAAAATGGCCTGCACTAAATCATCATCGTCCACTGTCACCCCTGTGACCAAAATATGATCTCTGATCTAGGCTATCCTAGAATAGAAAGATGCCACTGATTCACCTTTCTCCATCTTCAAATACTTAATCTTGTGCTTAAGTGTCCTCTTCTGACTTGGAGCCTATTTCTCCTACAGATTCACCAAGGTATCCATACAGTCCTTGGTAGTCATTAACGAAGTCATTGCAAGCATTATACTGTCTTTGACTGAGACAAAGATGATTCTCTTTGAATTTGCTTGACTCTTCCTAAAGGCCGCTCTTCCTGCATTATTGGTGGGTTCCTCCACCACTATGTTCACATACTACTCAAGATCATGCTCCTGCAAGATATTTGTTATCCAGATCTTCCACACATTGAAGTTGGTAGCTCCTTCAAGCCTATCCTTGACCCTGACTAAAATGGAGGATGCCATGGAATTCACACTAGAAACATAATTAAGATAACTTGGATCTGTGTGTACGTGCTGCTACACTTCAACATGTTTAACACACCCTAAGATTTGATACCATGTTAAATTTTGAGCTTGATTTCTTATGCGGATTAATTCTTTTATTTTGTTCAACACTTTGATTCCATCTTAATACACTTCAACAATACCAAACCATAACTGAATAACAATGACTATGTAGATAAGTAAGCATGCACATCAACAACACATATACCCTGGGGAAACCTTGTACAGGGAGAAAACCCCCAGAAAATGATATTCCTTTATTGCATTAATAATGTAAGATCACTTACAAATATCCACCATGAATGTTATTCTCATAAATATCTTTCCAATATGACTCTGACCTGACAAATACCTAAGAGACCTTGTTGAAATACACCTCTGATATGCTGCCTCTATTGTTAATACACAACACTGATATACTGTTGATATATACCTTTGATATGCATCCTCTATTGCTGATATACAACATTGATATGCTTCTTTGGTATTTTGCCTTTTTATCACTGATATGTGCCTCTATTGGTTCACCCTTAACCTGCATATCAAATTGTGTTGAAGAGAGGGGCCGACCTCTACTTATATAGGCTAAAGAGGAGAAGAGGAGAGACTCAAAATAGTAACCTGTTTGCATCCTTTAATCATAACTCAACTTCATACTTTAGTTCCAACTTAGAACTAGACTTGAGATTGGTATAATTTAGTTCGAAAATAGAAGTATACTTGAGACTTCAGTTACAACTCAACATTACAATTTAGTTCGAAAATAGAACTAGACTTGAGACTGGTATACTTTAGTTCGAAAATAGAACTAGACTTGAGACTTCAGTTACAACTCAACATTACACTTTAGTTCGAAAATAGAACTAGACTTGAGACTTCAGTTACAAATCAACATTACACTTTAGTTTGAAAATAGATCTAGACTTGATACTTCAGTTGCAACTCAACATTACACTTTAGTTCGAAAATATAACTAGACTTGATACTTTAGTTGCAACTCGACATTACACTTTAGTTCGAAAATAGAACTAGACTTAAGACTTCAGTTACAACTCATCATTACACTTTAGTTCGAAAATAGAACTAGACTTGAGACTTCAATTACAACTCGACTCTTTACAAGGCAATTCAAAATTTTCTTCATGGTGGATAATGTTACACGTTCCAACGCACTAGATCAATACATTTATATCATTTGCAATATTTAGGAATATCATTTGTTTCTAGCTCATAGGAATTTTATATTCAACCTAAATTTTGCTAGGTGCCTTGACTTTTTCTCATGGCTCACAAGGCTTGACCAGGCTCACTGAGGTTGTACACTCCCCCTGACTTTTGCACTAGTCTGTCTATGATCACAGAGGTTGTACGTTCCCCCTGAAGTTTTCACTAGATTGTCTATGCTCACAGAGGTTGTACATTCCCACTGAATTTTCCATTAGACTCACATAACATCTCGTTCGTCCTGACTTTTGGTTTGAATCATAGAGGTTGTATGTTCCCCCTGGATTTTTTCAATACCTCACAAGACTGGTTGATTCTCCAAATCTCCCTAGCTAGCCTCAGGGTGGCCCATATGGCCTCTCATTGGAGAATGATTGCCGATGCTGCCAAATTTAACACACATACATTTAGTAGTTCCACTTGAAAATTGAGTGGCAACCATACTGCGTCTTTGCTTCCATGTGTGGTTGCCATGTATTCATATTCTTTTGTTGACAAGGCTATGACCACCTATCGTTTACTCATATAGCTTATTTCTCCATTGAACATCTTGAAGACATATATGTTGGTCATCCTTTGTTGATCCATATCTCCATCCCAATTAGTGTTGACAAAGCCATGTACATTTAATTTACCATTGTCACCTATAGGATTTCCTTGGTTTCATATAGCATATTCCTTTGAGCCACACAAATACCCGAATACTCTCTTGATAGTTTTCCAGTGCTCCTTTCCAGGTGTCAACATGTACTTGATCAACACTCCTACTACATGGGAAATGTTTGGTTGAGTGTAGACCATCGAATACATTAGACTACCAAAAAACATTTCATAGGGAACACGTTCCATGTCCTCTATTTATTCCTGAGTCTTTGGACATTGTTCAATAGTTAGCCTTGCTCCCACGGGAATTGGCACCTTCATTGGTTTGCAATCCCGCATGTTGAAACATTTCAGAACTGTTTCAATATATTCCATCTGATTCAACCAGAGATTTCTAGCAGCTCAATCTCTCTTAATATCCATCCCCATAATGAAGTTAGCTGCACCGATATCCTTCATGTCTAACTTGGAGGATAACTACTTCTTCACCTCCTTTATTGCATCCATGTTGTTTCCATTCAATAACATGTCATCGACATAAAATGATTCATATATGAAACTCCCACCTTCTTCCTTGGAATATATGTAGTGATCATCTTTACTTCTCACAAATCGCAAACTAAGGTTGTATCTGTTGAACTTCTGGTACCACATCCTTGGCAATTTCTTTAGACCATAAAGGGATATTTTCAGTTTACACACCAAATATTTCTTTCCCTTTACTACAAATCCTTCAAATTGTTTCATGTAGATTTCCTCTTCTAGGTCCCCATGTAGAAACATTGCATTCACATCCATTCGTTCTATTTCCAGGTAAAATGTTGCAGCCAGAGACATTAGTACTCTAATGGAAGTTAATTTTGCAACAAGGGAAAAAATCTCACTAAAGTTGATTCCCTCGACTTGGGAATATCCTTTCTCTTCCAGTCGATCTTTGAACTTATCGACTTGTCCTATGACATTCATATTCTTCTTGAATACCCATTTTCTACTAACGAGATCTCTTTCACTAGGTAACTTGACTAAATCCCATGTCTCAATCTTGTGCAAGGATTCCATCTCTTCCATTATGGAGTCTTTCCATAGTTTACTCTTGGTTTGTTATTATACTTTATCGGTTACCTAATCTGATCTTACCTTACTGTCATAGGTTGACCCAGGTTTAGATGTAACAATATTCCAACAAAATCCCTCTAAAACTATCACCTTCCTAGTAAACCAGAATGCAACACAACACACAAGGTGTATTACACAGTCTCACCCGAGATAGCTCTGTGGGTGGCGGCAATACTCAGGTGCTTGTAGCCTAGGAATGAGTGGAGATTTGTGGTTGTACCTTGTGTTCTTTATTTATTTAGTCTAACCTATTGATTAAAATAGTCATTATTATTCATGCATGTGGAGTATCATATCTAACTAGTTCCTTCATTCATTCATCTAGCATTTAATTCTTAACAACAATACGGATGCATACATTCAATCACATAACACAAGTTTTACCTTGGTTCACCCCATCCTGGGCTACATCCACAAAGATCTAGCTCTCAAGCTCTTTATTATGTCTCAGTAGTATGTCACATCGCACATGTTTATAGTCTTCGATCTTACAATCTCCACAGGATTCTCGATCCTTGTGAGGCTGACTAGATCACACCAGGATCCTTAGCATGCAATCTAACCCTCAGGATCAAGTTTCTCACTCCATCTCCAGCTCAAGAACTTATGAAATATTACATTTTTTACAACCCTTTCAACTTTTGGACTCTCTCTACCTCTTTGGTCCTCTATCTCTCTCTCTGGTCCCCATTTTATACCCCCTAAGTACTACTTATATATCTTCTTGTCTCATCAACCATTACAATATATTGTAAAAACCCTAACCCTAACATAGTTAGGTCTCCCTTGCATGCACGCCTCACATGATTCCCTCACATGTGTTGCTTTTCCTTCCAGTTGTCCCTTCTTTCCTTCATTATTCTCTCCCCAAAAATAGCCTTTTCCCCTAAATGGTTCTGCATCCAACAGGCCCCCAACACCGACATGCGGATTGTGTCGAGCCACCTATTCTTTGTGTGCTTCTTCAAAATCTCCTGCTAGAGTGTGGATCTTGTCTATGAGTTCCCTTCCTTTTGTTTGAGCCTACGTGGTCTTTTCTTTGAGCGCATATAGCACTTGCGCTATGATCTCCTCCCTGATCATTTATGCACACTTTTCTTGTGTTTGCACCACATTATTCTTTTCCTCCTCTTCCTGTGCAATGACCTCCACTTCTAGATCTTGGAGAGGTTCCATTTGATCTTGTCGGTCCTTTTTCTATGTCTTCACAACTACTAGCTCTAGTTGAAGCTACTTCATGTCTTGCATACCTTTGAGGCACTCGATGATCTTCATCGTTTTCTGCCTCTGCTTGAGGTCCTGGATGGATGTGCTTATATTTTCATCTTCCTGGTCCCAGTGATGGACTTGTTGATCTTCTTCTAGCTTTGTCCATAGCTGTGCTTCCCAATCAAACAAGTCAACAGTTGCACTAACTTGTTGTTCCATTTCATCCATCTGTGATCTAAAAATGAAGAAGACTTGAAAAACTTGAAATTTATTGCAAGTGAATGTTATGTGTTTAAATCAAAAGGATCAGTTTGCAACACATAAATTAAAGGATTACTTATGCAAATTACACATAGATAGCAGCATAATCATTGAACATAAACACATAAGCACAACAATTGATAAAGGATTTCACCCCTCTTATGGGCTACATCTCTTGGTCCAGCTTCCAATGGATCATTATTATTAATTTCTCAAAACTTTCTCAAAACTATGTCTTACAATGCTCAAACTGACAAACCGACTGCTCCAATGGCTTCAGAGCGTCCCAAAACCCCTGTCTGGGCTCTTTCGGCACCTCAATCGGTTGAAAAATGAAGAAATTATGCCTCCTGGAAGTCTTCCTCTTCAAGCTTGTTATCTCTACATCTACAAAACACACCCTTCTTCAATGAACCTGGCTCACACGCATTTTAAAGCGTAAAAACCCATCACTGGGCACAACCGCGCCAACGGTGCAAACCGTAGAACGGTTAAGGGCGCGCCAGCCCCTAACCGCCTCGGCACCTGGGCGTATGGCTCATAGGATCGTATGCTTGGCAAATAGGTGGTTAACGGTTACACAAATGTTGAAACTTCCCCGCGCTCCACACATGGTCACATGGAAACCCATGTGACCGAGTTCCGCGCCCATGTGAAATGGGGCCACACATTATATGACCGCGCGATTTTCCATGTTAATTTTCCCGTGCATTCCTTTACACAAATATATGGTTACAACATTTCCGCGGGATTTAGTTTAGCACCAATATATGGTCACATATGTTTATCCACGAGACCGCGGGTCGGGGCTAAGCCCCGACCCGTCCCCCCGCCATTCAATACAATATGCGAATTGAAATAATTTAAAACATACTTATATATCAAGTAACAACTAGAGGTGTAATGGTCGGCCGATTATGTGAAATCGTTGTGTGGAGGGAGGTCCGGGGGTCGAACCCCGCGGACTCCAACAATATTTTTTATATAACAAACATAAACCAAACAATGAGGGACACGTGGCACCCATGGATTGGGCCACGTGCCCTCATATCATTTGCTACCAACCGGACACGTGTCAGCTCCCGATTCACCAACAGTCAACCAATCAACATCTGCCACGTCACCACTATACGGTCGTACGGTCCTATCACGTTAGACCGTACGGACTGTACGGACTGGTACAGTCAGCATCAATTTTTTTTGCCTGTTTGGCTTGACGAACAGATCGCAATATCTTCTCCATATGGAGTCCATTTGACAAAGTAAATATAGCACTGGAATCAGGAAGATGAGACAGACGCAATGACATTGTTTTCGTCGCATTCTGAGCACTTTGAAATTTGAGCAAAATTTGATCCCCTGATCACACCTCCCCATTGGGAAGATTTTGGACCTCCAAAAGACTATTTTCAGTCTATGTGAAT
>ML776697.1:2181901-2217923 GCA_009831015.1 Picea engelmannii
ATATATATATATATATATATAACCATCATCTTTCCTACTCTCTAAACAACATGAATTTACATGCATATTCCCTTTCATATTCCCAATGAAAGGTGGCAATAAAAGAAAATATTGGTCATAATATGACATAGTTGTTACAATCAATAGGACATCTATTTGACATTGGTCCGTGGACATAACCTTTCCTTAATTCTTACTAATTAATTTAATGGTCAAATTATTCTCATTCAGAGATATTAGATATGTAAGAACAATAATTATATATATATAACCATCATCTTTCCTAACATAAACAACATGAATTTACATGCAAATTCCCAATCAAAGGTGGCAATAAAAGAAAATCTCGGTCATAATATGACATAGTCGTTACAATTAATATGACATCTATTTGACATTGGTCCCTGGACATAACCTTTCCTTAATTATTACTAACTAATTTAATTCTTACTAACTAATTTAATAGTCAAATTATTCTTATTCAGATATATTAGATACGTAAAAACAATAATTATCTGGGTTCATTAGAATTTGCCACCAACACCCTATAAATATTCCAACAACTCAAAAAAAAAATCTGTAAGCAACGTAAAATGCATTCAAAATACCATTTTCGACAAGGACTAGGTTCAAAAGAACTAGCATGAATGGTAGTTTGCACTTCTAAATAGTTGTATTGGTCAAGACAGTTGTCAAATGAATATGTAACTAAATCTCCTGGAACTTACATGCATGTTGTAAATGGATCTCCTAGAACTTGCACGTCTACCAATGCTATGTGGATCTATGGAACTCATAAAGCTTGCAAGAATTCCTCTACTCTAGAGCTTGCAAATGTTCGAGGGAAAACGTGTAGATCTCCTACTAACAAGAACTGTAGATCTCCTACTAGATAATCGAGGTATGACATCATCAACAATGGACGGTGATATCATCTGCTTGTAGGAATGCCTTAATTTCCTCAATTTGTCTTATTTATCTAAGGCATGGTAGTGATTGATCATGGAATTTCCTTGGCCCCAAAGCAAACATGGAGCAGGCTTGTCACATACATAGCAATGACACTACATAGTTGAATTACATGAGAAGCAATGTCCTGGATAAGTGTTCTTTAAATACAATATTATCACAAGAAATATCTATGTAAATAGAGAGCACATAAAAATACAACATACATCACATGGTTCACATGTACAATTCAAACCAAACTTTGACAAGTAATAACTATTCTTCCAAACTCCGAACTTAAATAGATTGTGCCTCAGTTAGCTTACCAGTGCACAATGTTTCTCATGAGGTGTGTTGTTGAAAGGAAAACTCACGCAACAATGCCTTGAATGGGGATAGTCCCTACATGAAACCTGATAACATTTTAAAGAACGATCAATTATCAACATTATGATATCAAAATTGAAAATGGAATATTAAGGAATAAATAAAAGCCAAAATGGAATGCTAATCCACAACTTTGTCCATCACAAAATCCAAGTGCAATACATATGTAAAGAGTTCGCTAAACTATCATCATGTCTAAAATGGAAATGATGTTATGAACTGATGAGATGATCATTTTAAGAATTGTTATGTTCAAAGATAACAAAAATGAAAAATCGCATTTACCAAACCATTTTTTCAGCATTCAAAATTGTTTTCTCGGAGGCAAGCATATTTTACCAAGGCAACATAAAACCCTCAGTTGCATTCCTTGAGATAGAGGATGGCACATATTTCACAATTATTATAAATTGTTGAGTTGCACCATATAGGTTTTGCAGCATGAACTAAACCTAGATAAACTAACATTATCATATAGGTTCAAACAAACATTTTTTTAAATTTGAGTTTCACTGTAGAGCTTAATGGAGAATAGGATCCTATGTCCCTGCCTTCGTTACTTATTCTATTCTTCTAGTACCTAAATAATTTGGTCTAGGGGGTTCAAGTATACTAGAGTGCTTGAGAGAGTAGAAAAGGAATGTAGGAGACATTGTTTTCTATTAAAAACAGGGAAAAAAACCTCACCATGAGCTACACACAAACCTTATACATTCTTCAATTAAACACAAAATGAAACATACTTGCCCACGTTTGACGATTACCGCCTAATCCTCTGAGTCATCACCAATGGTATATGGGTCGGCAACAATCCTCACTGGATCACAATCCAATACGCAACATTCATCATCCTCGTCCGAACTGATCCCTAATTTTGGATCACAGTCCAATACGCAGATTTCATCCTCCTCGTCTGAACTGATCCCTAATTCTGGATCACAGTCCAATAATCAAAGTTCATCCTTGTCTGAATTGATTTCAAACACATCGATCCCCAAACTCATCCCTAATTCAGTGTTTTAGTACGGTATCAAGATAATCTATACTCTTTGAATCCCAAAACCTAATTGGCAGTCTTTGAGTGCTCAAAACCATCAAAACTTTAATCCTCTCTGAAGTGTGGTTTAAGGATCGAGATTATAAATGAAATGGATTTTCACGTATTTCATTTCTTCCTCTTCAAACTTTCTTGGGCGCCACTACTATGCCTTTAGTTAACTAATAGTTACGTTGTGTTTTGGATGCATGAGAGATACAAGAGCTTCTCATAGTTACGCTATATATGGGAGCTAGTCATAGTTACACTTTATACGAGAGCTATGAGAGCTACTCATAGTTATGCTTTATACGAGAGCTACGAGAGCTTCTCATAGTTACATTGTGTTTTGCATGCATGAGAGCCACAAGAGCTTATCAATCCTGTCTCATAGTTATGTTGTGTTTTGCATGCATGTAAATAAATTCTTTTACTCTTTATACATAAAAACACAATCTTCCATCATAGTTATGATTTTTTGCAATAATTACCTCTACTCAGAGTCAATCCTCACTACTTCTACTTGGAGTCATTACTTCTACTTAGAGTAAGGATTTGAATCATTATTTCTACTCAAAGTCAATCCTCATTTTTCAAATTCTGCAACAACCATTCGAATCACAAACACCCCAGATGTGATAAGGATATTTAGTTCAATGTCTATGCATGACACAAATTGAAGCATTATATTAGTTCAATGTCTATGCATGAAAAAAATTGAAGCAATATATTCTAGGAAAGGAAATAGTGATCCACACCAACCACATGCTTTTGCAATTTATGCAAACTCAACAGAAATTGCAAAATTCCATCAAAGGTGGTCCACATACCTTTAGTAGTTTCATTTGAAAATTGAGTCCAATAATGGCAACATCAATAGAGTTGCAAACTACCTCAACAAGCCTATGGTTGTGTCATTGACCAAAATCCTCAATTGTGATGGACACAAGAATTCATAGTGGCCCCAAAGATATGGTAGTGATTACAACTTTGTTCCTACATATAAGATATTGTTCCAATGTAAACAAATTTCAAACTTTCACCATCAAGATGGAATTCTGTTCGATTGGACACATATTTATATTCCTCTAGGAAAGTGTGAGAACATTATTTGAGAGGCACACTACAGTGGGGTGGCAGTTCGTTTTGGCATGGATAAGACAATGGAAATGTTGTAAAAGGGAAAAGATCCAATAGGATGTTAGCAAATATATTAGATCATGCATTACTTGTATGATCAATGTACTCAAAATAAAGAATCATGGGTGAGTGCAAGCTAATGATGGTCTCTCATGACACATTAGAGGCACTACAAACCTAGAAAAATAGTGATCAGTTAACCTGGAGGAATTATTCAAGGTACTTTTACAATGAATTTGAATATCATGTAAGAAGATGAAATGTAGGAAATTGAATTAGATTTTCGAATATACAACTTTTACTCATAGAAATTGTGAATAACTATATCAAATTTCATTTTTTCTAACAATGGTATCTTATTTTTCCAACAAAATACAAGGTATATTTTTTTGTTCCAAAAACTTGTATACTTGTACATAACCCATTTTTCTTATGTTGTGTCTTTTTTGGAAAATTATAATATTAATTTGATATTTCTTAAAATTATCAAAGTCAACATATCACTGAAATTGCAACATTCGAGAAATGGTTAATCCAAAAAAAACTTGTAGAAGAAATAAGAGAGGTATGCATTATAGGATTTTGATATATGCGAAGACAAAAATATATTAAAAATAGTAAACAATACTAATTTAAAAAAAAAATTATATATTTGGATTCTGCATAGATGAGTCTATTTATGTCTATAGTTTTCTCAACAACTAAATTGTTTGGCCTATAGAAAAATAACGTTAAACATAGAGATATAGAGAGGTATTCACAAAAATGAAGGTTTTTATCAATTTGTAGAACGAATCACTAGGTTTTTCATCCCGAACCTAAATCTGAGGCAACCAAGTTAGCATAGATGTTGTTAATTCCAACCAAAAAAATTGAATTCAAAATAACGTGGATGCATTATGAAGAGAACACATGCTCTCTAGGAACGCGCACATGTTCCTAAGAGAATGCACGCTCTCTTATAAGTTATTTGTTCTTTGTCATTCCCATGTCCCTCTCTCTCTCTCTCTCTCTCCTACATCTACCCACCCTCTTTGTCTCCCTCTCTATCCCCTATGTATTTCTCCTTCTCTCTCCCTCACACTCCTATACATGGTAATACCTAGACATGGTAAGACTTATACATCACAAGGCATGGAAAGACCTAGACCTAGACATGGCAAGATTTATACATCACAAGGCATGGACCTAGACCTAGTCCTTTCCTTAAAATGCCTCAAAATCTCACACCCACTCCCTCTTTATCCCCCCCCTCTCTCTCTCTATTCCTTTGTCCCTCCCTACCCTATTACACTCCCCTCTCTCTTTCACTCTCTCCAACCCTTTCTCTCCTTGTTGTTAGCCAGAGTCTCACTCTCTCTCTGCCCCTCTTTCTCTCTCTATTCACCCTATTTGTCTCCATTTGTATCCATCCCTTCCTCTCACTCTCTCTCTCTACCCCCCTTTTATGTCTCCCTCTTTCATTCCCTTCCTCTCACTATCCATCTGTTGGTTAGTACTTTATCTGAGTTTATACCTTTAACTTGATTGATCCAAGGTTCATGTCTACTGGGGTTCCAAGAAAACCTCTAAAAATATCGGCCCTCCTGGTAAACCAAAAGGCAATGCAGTGCATAGAGTGCACTATGCAGTCTCACCCGAGATAGTCTTAATGGGTGACTGCAATACTCAAGTGTATGTAGTCCAGGATTGAGTGGAGATCTGAGAAGTGTGCGCTGGGAGTTCTATTTAACTTATTAAAGTAATAAACTATCATTCACAATTATGCATGGAGTATAATCAACTCATTCATTCAACATACTAATATATATTTAAAAACAGTAACAAAACAAACGCATTCAATCACATAACACATGTTTTACCGTGCTTCACCCTCTCCTGGGATACGCCCACAAAGATCAGGCTCTTAAGCTCTTCTATTATAGTAGTTCCAAAATATCATCATTGCATGCTTTACAACTCTTCACAGTCAGGTCAAGATCTATTATGAGGTGGACTATATCGCACCAGGCTCCTTAGCCTATGATCTAACCCTCGATATCTACCCTCATTAATCCTCTCCATATCAACATCTTAAAAAATTAGGTTGTATAGCAAAATATTACAACTAGATATAAAAAAAGGACTCCTCCTCAAGACCCTCTATATCCGCCTCTCCAGCTCCCTCCTATGAGATCTAGGTATCTATATTTATACATTTCTGGCTCACCAGCCATTACCATGTATTGAAAAAACCCTAACCCTAACTTAGTTAGGTCTTCCATGCATGTGCACGTGTTTCTCTTCCTTCCAGTTCTCTCTTTCCTTGTGCATGCCTTCCTTCCTAGAATAGCCTTTCTTTATGCTTTGGCATACTTCCAGCAAGCCCCCAACACTGACATGTGGCTCATCCCGATCCACCTAACCTATGTGTGCTTCGTCGATCTCCCTGGTGATAACTTGGAACTTCTCCCTGAGCTTCGTTTATTGTGTTTGAGCCTGCGCGGTCTTCTCCTTAAGTGCGTCCAATGTCTGTACTGTAATTTTGTCGCTGATAAACCTTGCACACTCTGCCTAGGTCTGTGCCATATATGTCTTGTCTTCCTCTACCCGTGTAATGACCTCTGTTGTTCACTCCTGGAGTGCTTCCATCTGATCTTGGCACTCCTTTTTCTGTGTCTGCACAGTTATGAGTTCTGCCTATAGTTTCTTCATGTCTTGTGCCCATTTGACATGATTCATTATTAACATTGTCTTTTGATTCTTATTTATGTCTTAGATCGCTACGCTTATCTTTTCTCCTTCCTGGTCCCACTTCTGGACCTGTTGATCCTCTTCTAGATTTTTCTGAGTAGTTGGCCACTTAGTCAGGCATGGATCTTGTGGAGTAGGACTCGGTGTAGTCCCCTGCGGTGCCTCGGTCTATTTCTGTTGTACTTGGGCCACTTGTGTGTTGTGCTTCTTCCCCGTCTGGACTCCTATCTTGGATGTCCCCCCTTTCTTATACTTTGGTTTGGTATGGCCTGTCCTTGGTTTCTTGGGCACTGTGACTTCCTGGGGTTGTGTATGTTCCTGCCCTACCTCCTCAGTATGTGTATGTTCCTTCCTTGCCTCCTCCTTCTCTACCCTTGCAGGTATGTCTCGAGTGAGGACTGGAATCCTCCATTTGTCTTCCCAATCCTTGATGGCCATTTCTATGTCCCCCTCCATGATGCAATAACGTAGTTGTAGCCATTGTTTTTTGGCACCCTTCCACGCCTGGATCCACATCACATGTCTAGTGGCCTTGAAGTTGGATATTCCCTAATAGTTTGCAACAACCTGTGGTGTTATACTCCAGATGTTAGCGATGGTCTCTTGTAAGTCGTGAAGATATCCTTCGAATATTGTTGCATTCATTCTTCTATTCTTGGCATCAGAAGTGGCTCCAAGAAATAAGTATCTCGCTCCATGATTGGGTTTGGGTCTGGTGGTGAAAAATACATAGTTTGGTTCCTTCCATCCCATAATGGATATCAACATGAGCATCCATGAATAATGAAATTATGTCCCCATATCCTGATCATCCTTGCAGTCATCTAGAAACAGATTCAAAAGATAAGGGGCCCAACTGATTGTGGTGCCCTCGACACACTGTGCTACAATTGTGACAACCCAGACCAAGACTTCCTCCTGCGGAATTTTCTGAGCATCTTGCAGGCCAGAATTTTTGGGGCCATTCTTGTCAGAATGTCATTGATTTGTTTGATAATGATTCTGCACTTCCCCCTTTCAGTGCTATATTTATTTTTCATCTCCTCAACGAGTGTTTTCTCCTTTGTTTTTTCCTCAAGAAATTGTGTTGGATCCATGCCCCATGATGGCAGCCCTATGATGTGTGTTGTTAGCACCAGAATTCACCTCCGGATTGAAACAGAGGTAATCTTGATACCAATCAGTTTTATATGTCATGATGATAAATTGGGGTGGTGAATGGGTGCAGACCCAGGAGAATATCACTTTAACTCAGAAAACTAGGCCAGGCATGCACAGGTAGGTTTGGTCTTGATATAACTTATGTCAGGAAGTTGAGTTTAAAATGAGCAGAGGGAAGACCTGGTGAGAGTGGTGGACAAGATTGCTATGGGCATCAGGGCTTCCAGCAGCTTGAAGAAGAAAAACAAGACACTAAAATGTGCCAAGATGACATAGTCACAACAACAGAGTGATCAAACCTACTTCACAATGTTATCGTAACAGCTCAACTGGATCCGCCAATTTTGAACTACTCAGTGTAAGAGGGAGAAAATAACACAGGAAACTGCCTAAAACTGGTGATAATATTGCTATGATCAAACATACATCACAACAACAAAAATACCCTTGACTGGATCCTCCAATTCCAAGTGTTTTAACACAACTGTTTACAAATATATGAAAAGAAGATGACTTTCATTAAACAAGAAGTCTCAAATACAGATACATAACCAGAGAAACCAATGCTTCATAAAAAATTTACAATATGAGAGCCTAGCTCAACCCTTGACCCTTACAAAAACATAAAAACTGATTATATATACTCAGAGTAGCTCGCCACTGACAGCAGGAGAGTTGTTGAGCCATTAAATTCCAAGATAGAGTGCACAGGCTCCTCTTGTCTAATGGGAACATCAAATAGACATGGATCTTGTAGGGGGACCTACACATAGGGGTACCACAGGCTGACTGATCCATACATTCCACACCTTCCATTTATGAATTGAGCTAAGGTTTCAACCACCTGCTCAATATTCATTAACTGCTTTCTTCCTTGGAGAGTGACTGAGACTAGAGGCACAAGAGATGATCACGTGCATGCTCTCCAAGGTTGGGAGATTGGCCTCCTTTTCTTTGGGCTCCGCCATTAATATAACCCAGGGCCATGACCATGTGCCTATCTTCAAATGCATTTTGGGACTTCTACTACCAGGACTTCTCATTCCTCTGCTTTCAAAATCCCTGACACCGGATCCTGCGACATGTTCAAATGACTGCCACCTATCTAGAGGGATCGAAGGTCCAGATCTCCTTTTATTGAACGACCATGATCGCCCACCACTCAACGAGCTCTTAAATTCAACTAACCCTCACTTTCCATCCTTGATACCTAGAGAACGGGCACTAGGACCATGGGCCCAACCTGGAGGCGCTTTCACGAATCGACGATTCCCAATGCAGTGGGAGGAGCAACCCTTCACCTTTCAAAGTCCTGGTGGCCAAAATCGTGACGGGTCAAACTTATGTTAGCCCTGTCCCTTTAGCTCTGCCATATGGCCTTCGACTATGACCCGTGGCTAAAACCGTGGGTGCTTCATGACTTTTGGGTTTCGGTGTTTCGGGCTATGGGTGCATTTGCTAACGACGACCCCAAAATGTCGACCCCCGAGATAGTACAATCGACTACCATCTATCCCCCTCTCGGATAGGATGGCACAAATTAAATCATGACTTTGGCCGGTAGGGACAAGCCTTGACGCTAAACCTTGGGCAACTCCATGGCTCAAGTTTACCCGATGACCGTCGATCTTCCTCAATGATAGATCATCGTCCTTGAAGCCATTCTTTGCCTGCTCGCTTGATTTAATTTCACTATTTGACTATTTCCAGTGTTATAGACTGTGGGAATGGGGGTTTGGCCGACCAGACTTAGGCTTGGGAAGGAAAATATTCAATGATGGAGGTAAAAGGAGGAGGGATCAACCTTCAAAAGAAACAGAGGAATCTAGGGCTGATCTCTTCTAGGCATATTGACAGGGAAGGACTAGTCGATCGATAAGGATGATTGCAAATGAAAGAGAAATACATGTTGGGTTGGGAAAGGAAAACCATGATCAGTCAACAGAAGGGGAGAAGAAAAGAAAAATTACAGACACAGGAGAACGCACAGATCCCCAAGGTCTTGACAGGAATATGTGATAACATTAGGCTCCATGGGGGATGGCAGGCTCCCTGTGAGCTGCCAAGAATGCGCAGCTCTAGTGCCTTGCTGTTGGGTTGTGGAGTATTTATTAAAACTAAAAAACAAAGCAAGAAGACAATATTTACAAACATAGGGGATCCACTCATGGCTCAAATAAAACACTTTTTCAGGAAATGCCCATTCATAGGGCCATTAAAAACCTCCTCACCCTCCAAATACTGCAACCTGTAAGTATTATTTAAAAACACTTCAGAGATTTTGAAGAGCCCAATCCAAAGGGCTTCAAACTTGTCGTGCTTTCCTCTGTCCTGTCTAGGTGCATCCCATTTAAGCACTAGATCTCCCAGCTTAAAATCTTATTTTCTCGCCTTTCTGTCAAAGGCTTGTTTGATCCTTTGTTGACGATTATGAGCTCTATCCATCACTTGATCTTTGGTCTAATACACTTCCACCAATTGATGGATCCTTCTGATCATATCATTAGGCTCTCCTTGATAATCCTGAAAGAATTTTTCTATAGGTAGAGCCAATTGAGAAGGAAAAACAACTTATGTCCCATAAACAAGATGGAAAGGGGAGATGCCTAGGGACCATTTTGTTGTCACTTGATTAGCCCACAGAGAGAATTTAATCTTTGAATCCCATTCCTTCTTATTGTCTTCTAGCAGTCCTTTAATGAGCTTGATCATACTTTTGTTAGAGGACTCTGATAGTCCATTGCCTTGGGGATGATAAGGAGTGGAGTGAACTAATGAAATCCCAAACTACTCATAGAAATTGACCAAAGGCTCATACTTGAAGGAAGCCGCATTATCAGTGATAATTCTACTGGGACAACCAAACCTCGCTATGATATCCTCTAGGAAGCTGATGATTACCTTGTGAGAAGTGCTCCTTGTGGGGATAACTTCTATCCGTTTGGTGAAATAGTATGTGGCAGTTAGGATCCACTTGTGCTGACCACTTGAAGGAGGATGAATCTCCCCA
Source organism: Picea engelmannii (assembly GCA_009831015.1). Classification (NCBI taxonomy): domain Eukaryota; kingdom Viridiplantae; phylum Streptophyta; class Pinopsida; order Pinales; family Pinaceae; genus Picea; species Picea engelmannii. Next base: position 2,192,317 of record ML776697.1, read on the forward strand.
ATAAAGTCTAGGCCCCACTGCTGAAAGGGTCCTGAAGCTACCATAGGATTTAGAGGTAGGGACTTGAGTTGTTGCTTTCCTAATAATTTTTGACATTTGATAAAGGCTCTGATATTTCTGCAGACCTCGGTGAATAAAGTGGGCCAGTAGTACTCGGCCCTGAGAATTTTGTAGGCTGTGGTCTTCTAGAAATGGTGTCCCCCACATAAGCTGTCATGAAACTCAAACATAATTTTTTGGGCCTCTTGTGGGTCTAGACATCTCAGAAGCACTCCTAGAGGTTCTTTCCAATACAAGACCTGGTCAATGAGGTAGTACCTGATTCCTTAGAGATTTAAATATCTTGCCTTTCTTTTTCCCATTCCATCAGGGGGCCTTAACTTCTGCAGGAAATATATAACATCTTTATACCAGGTGCATCCTACCAATGGAGGGATGTCTTGAGAGCTTCCATTAGACAACTCATCCTGTTGAATTTCTGAGCAAGTGTTGATGAAGTTAACCCCCAACGATTTACAATTAGATTCAACCAACAGCTTGGCTAAACCCTGGCCTTTAATTAGTCTGGTGGGTTTTATTTCAAGATCAAAGTCGAGGATTTTGGTGATCCACTTGCTCCTTCTCCTGTCTATGTTAGGCTGAATGAGAATGTCCTTCATAGAAGCTGAAGGGACGTATGCAATGATTTTTGAATGCAAAACATAGACTCTGAAAGCTTTAAGGGCCTTCACCAATGCATAGGCTTGCTTCTCCATGGTTTCATATTTGACCTCTGCATCTCTCAATGCTCTACTGAAAAATGAAACGGGTTGCTCCAGCCCTTCTGCATTCTTTTGTAGTAAAACAACTGCCACTGTGGTAGATGAAGCAAAGGAGAAAATTAGAAAATCCTTTCAGTAATCAGGATTGATAAGCACATGTGCTTCAGTCAAGGCCTTCTTGATTTGTTCAAAATATTCTCTGGACTCAGCAGTCCATTTAACCTTATTTTCCTTTCTCAACATGGTTGTTATAAGTTTTACCATCTCAACAAAGTTAGAAACAAATCTCCTCAAAAAATTAATTTTCCCCAGGAAAGACTGGATTTCTTTCCTGGATCTCAGGAGTGACATTGTTTGGATTTCTTCAAATCTTATGGGATCAATCTTGACCCCCTTAGTTGATACTATATGCCCCAATAATTTCCCTTCCTTCATGGAAAATAGTGATTTCTTGGGATTTAAGGAGAGACCAAACCTTTTGCATTTTAAGAAAACCCTTCTCAGATGACAACAATGCTCTCTTTCTGATTTGGAGAAGACTGTGATGTCATCCAAATAGACGACCACAAATTTGTCCCTTTATCCAATGAAGGCTATTTCCATGGCTCGCTGAAAGGTCGCTCTTGCGTTCATTAACCCAAAGGACATTTTGGCATACATGAATGTGCCCCAAGGAGTGGTGAAGGTTGTCTTTTCTCTATCTTCAGGTAAGATGGAAATTTGGTTATAACCATAAAAACCGTCAATCATGGAAGTCCTCAATGCGCGAGTTACCCTTTGTAGAATATGTTCCATTTTTGGCAAAGGGTAATTGTCTTTCTTTGAGATTCTATTCAGGTCTTTGAAATCGACACTGAGTCTGATTTCTCCACTCTTGTTTCTCAATGGGACCAAGTTGGCCACCCACTCTGAATACCTCAAAGGAACAATGATATGAGCATCCAACAACTTCTTCACCTCTCTCTCCATGATAGGCAACACCATAGGATTAATCTGTCTTAATTTCTACCTAAATGGTTTGGCCTCTTCTTTCAGTGAGATCTTATGCTCTATGACAACTGTGTCATATGTTATAATATCTTCGTAGGTCCAGGCGAACACATCAACAAACTACTTTAAAATATCAACATACTTGGCCCTTTGCTCCTTGGACAGACAACTTGATAGCTTGACATGCTTAGGATCCTCCTCTATACTGATGTTGCATTCAAATATATCTGCCTCATTAACCGGCTTCCTAGATTTTATTGCCACATCATTATTGTCAAAGATCCTCTCCAAAGGGACTATTCCCTTTGGAATGTGATTGCTTGGTAACTGCACAATGTGATAATTAGCAATCTTTTCTAAAAATACATCATCGTGTGTGTTACTCTCAGAATCATGATCCTGGTCTATATGTAATGCAAAAAATTCATCAACAACTTCCAAGAATATTTTGATCTCAAGATCATCCTCAAATACCTTCTAGTGCTTGACATTGTCAGGTATAGAGGGTCTGTATTTTACTTCCATATCATACCTGAGCTTTGGTGGCAGGGGAACTTTGAAATTACTTGCTGAAACAACCAAAGAGTCGGCCACCGCATTCTCTTCTCTAGGAATGAACGAAATGTTGAAAGCCAGGAAAAAGATGTCTATTAAATCCCACACTTCATTTCTATAATATCTGAGCCTCGAATGCTAGGCTTGTTAAAGATTCCTGACTTGTTTTACAACCAACTCGACATCCCCAAAAAATTCTTTGAGTTGGTGAGATAAAAACCATTCCAGCACCAACACCTTCCTTGGAGGAGGCTCCATCAAAGAAAATTTTCCACACAGAGATGATGGAGGAGGAAACTTCATGAAAAGTAGTGGACTTCTTTCTAAGTTTTAGAGGGGGCTCGAGAGCATCGGTGAGCTGCAATAAAATGGATCCCAATTGAGTGTCAAGGGAAAATATAGGATGGTTAGTGGGGTTAGCTTCATCATTGATGATGTAGGCCAATTGAGATTCTCTGTACAACCTTCCATGTTCCCCCCAAAACAATGGAATGGTAGCATATGTGAGGTCCATTTGTAATGTTCCACCCAGCCTTTTTATCCAAGATATTGACAACAACATGCCAAACTTGGGGGGAACATTAACTACCATGATATCCATGACCACACTCTTCATGAGCAGTTGAAACAAAGTCACGACCAGATATTTGATAACCCCAAGAAACTGCACCCTCCTTGAATTGAAAGAGTACAAATCATGGTAGGCCTTTGTGACTTCTAGCTTGAGTTCTTCCATTACAGTTTTGGGCATGAGATTATGGGAATCCCCTGAATCTATCAGACAATTATGTAGCACCTTGTCATGTATGTTTAGTGATGTTTAGAAGGGACGGGATGAATCATCTATGTATTCTACCATAGGACCTAATATGACTTCTAGATTTTCATCTTGAAGGTTTACTGAGTCTGTGGGATGGCAGGGTGGCTCGGGCTGAAATAGCTTAGAGAGGGATTTTTTGAAGTCCTCATGTTTGACTAGCTCTGAAAGGGGCACATTAATTCTGATTTTCTGAATTTCATGCTCAAAATTAAAAGAGGATGTGGGATTTGGGACTTCTTTTACTTCAAGAACATGAATCTGGACCACTGGAGAGGGGACTTGGATTTTATTACCTTTGTTGTTGTCTACCACATCTTTATCAGGCTTCTCTTCTCTGGTGGGCCGCTCAGGAATATCAGACGTTCTGGCCTTCTTCTTCGATCTAATGTTGTATCTGTTTGGGTTGCCACTATCCTTGTCTTCCTTGCTCAGCTCATTAAGATGACTTTCCATGAGAGACTCCTCGCATGTTGATTGAGTCAAATGAGGAAAAGGGGAGGTGTCTCCAATACAATGAATTTTGGGGTCAATCTCTTCTTCTTCCCTCTTCTCATCATCAACCGGGTTATTTTGGAGAGGGGTTTGAATCCTATGATCTTCTCTATCTCTGTTCCTTTGTTCCCTTGGCATAATTTGAGGATCATTATTGTTCAGCCTTTTGAAGCTGCCTATGTTATCAACATTTTGAGGATTTCTGTATGTCGGCCTCCCCTCCATTTTGATTTTCTCCATGTTTGTAGAAAAAGACTTTACCATCTTTGTCAATTCATCTACTTGAGGGTAAGCTATAGAAGAACCATAGGTTAAGGCCTCAAACCTCCCTCTTCCCTTGTCTCTGTCCTATTTTCTTTTGAGCCTGTTAATTGCCAACACATTGGATTCTACTTCCAGGGCTTCATCTTGCATCTTAGACAAGGAGGTAGCCCTTCTTTATCTGAGCAGGAGGTAGAAATCAGGGTCAAAAGCACTAGCATAAGTGATTTGGTAGAGGATTTTGAGGGCTTTATCTCAACAGGGATCTTATTATACATTTTATTGAGTCTTTTGGAGAAGTCAGAGACATACTCTCCTTCCTTCCTCTTCAAGGACCCAAACTATGTCATGTAATACATGAAATATTTTTTTATCTCCCCACTGTCTCAAGAAGGTGTTATCTAGAGCTTCAATCCCAGCAATAGATCCAGGGGTCAGTTCCCTAAACCATTTCCTAACCTCACCATCAAGGCTCTGGACAAAGACTCTCATACAAACATTTTCATTTTCAATATTCAGATTATCTACATAACTGTAGAAGGAAGCCAGGTGCTCTTTTGCAGTTACGTATTCTTCTCCAGTGAACTTGGGCATGTATTTCAGGTAGTCTTTAGCAGGGAGGGAATTTAGAGGATGAGGTAAAATGAGAGGATCATATCGGGAAGCTATTATAGCATCCATTTTGTTTCTGGGAGGATTAGCTTCTGCCATTGGAGTGTGAATAGGAGGATAACCAGGAGGATATGGATTCCGGGAAGGATAAAATGGAACTGAGCTTGCAGGAGGAAAAGGAAACAACAGAGGATCTGAGGAGGAGGCTAACGAGTTTAAGGGAACACAGGTTTCTCTTTGCTCATCAGCAGTAGCAACAATAGGAGGAGGGGTGGTAAAGCCCGGGGTGGGAAAATCTACTGAGGTTCTGGGTCTAAACCACAGTACAACCTCAAGGGAGAGAGGAGTGATGAGGATTTCTCCCTCCAATCCCAGATCAAGAGGGGAAAAATCAACAGGAACACTCCCAAAAGTCAAAGTTCGAGAAACTCCTGAGAACGGTATGATAGGAAAAGGAGAAGCAGATATAGGAGCTTCTAAAGGACTAAGGAGAAAATCATCAAAAATACCTGGTTTAACAGTAGAAGCTCCTTCTTGCAGGGCCTTTACCTTTCTGGTAAGTTTCTCTGTATCGAATTCAGGGGTTGCCAAAGGAAGCTTCGGGGTAGACCGCGTGTGCCTGCCTCTAGAAGCCATAACTAAAAAAGTAGATTCACCACAGTGGAGTTGTCACAATGGAGTCTCCAGGTGCACAATAGAAATCTTGTAGGGATCTGAATCTTGATGCACCTTCAGGATCAGAGGCTCAATGTCATTCAATCTTGGGGAAAATATTCAAATTCGTCCCCGACAACGACGCCAGAAATGTTAGCACCAGAAGTCACCTCTAGATTGCGACAGAGGTAATCTTGATACCCATCAGTTTTATATGTCACTATGTCACGATGATAAATTGGGGTGGTCGAATGGGCGTAGACCCAGGAGAATATCACTTTAACTCAAAAAACTAGGCCAGGCATGCACGAGTAGGTGAGGTCTTGATCTAACTTCAGTTAGGAAATTGATTTTAAAATGAGTAGAGGGAAGACCTGGTGAGAGTGGTGGAGAAGACTGCTATGGGCATCAGGACTTCCAATAGCTTGAAGAAGAAAAACAAGAAAATGAAATGTGCCAAGATGACACAGTCACAACAATACAGTGATCAAACCTACTTCACAATGCTACTGTAACAGCTCGACTGGATCCTCCAGTTCTGAACCACTCAGTGTAAGAGGGAGAAAATAACACAGGAAACTAACTAAAACTGGTGATAATATTGCTATGATCAAACATACATCACAACAACACAAATACCCTTGACTAGATCCTCCAATTCTGAGTGTTTTAACACAACTGTTTACAAATATATGAAAAGAAGTTGTCTTTCATTAAACAAGAAGTCTCAAATACAGATACATAACCAAAGAACCTAGTGCTTCATCAAAACTTTACAATACGAGAGCCTAGCTCAACCCTCAACCCTTACAAAAACATAAAAAATGAGTATATATACTCAGAGAAGCTTGCCACTGACAACAGGAGAGTTGTCGAGCCATTAAATTCCAAGTTAGCGTGCACGGGCTCTTCTTTTCTAACAGGAACATCAGATTGACATGGCTCTTGCAAGGGGGCCTGCACACAGGGGTACCATGGGTTGACTGCTCCAGACCTTCCACACCTTCCATTTATGGATTGAGCTGAGGTTTCAACCACCTTCTCAATATTCATTAACTGCTTTCTTCCCCAGAGAGTGGTTGAGATTATAGGCACAAGAGATGACCACGTGCATGCTCTCTAAGGCTCAGAGACTGGCCTCCTTTTCTTCTGTCTCCACCCTTAATATAACCCAGGGCCATGACCCCTTGCCTATATTCAAAGGAATTTCAATACTTCTCCTACCGAGACTTCTCATTTCTTTACTTTCGAAATCCCCGACACTGGATCCTACAACATGTTCAAATGAATGCCACCTATCCATAGGGATCGATGGTCTAGATCTCCTTTTATTGAATGAACACGATCGCTCGTCACTCAACAAGCACTTGAATTCAACTAACCCCCACTTTCCAGCCTTGCTACCTCGACACCGGGCGCTAGGACCGTGGGCCCAACTCGGAGGCGCTTTCACAAATCGATGATTCCCAATGCAATGGGAGGAGAGACTGTTATCGGACTAATCGGTAGGTGTGGACACTAACATATCTCCCTAGATCCATCTGGATCTAGAACAAAATAGGACAGGACATGAATCTTTCCCTAAGTTTTGATCATTGAATTAGCTAGTAGGGAGGAACAAGTAACATACCTTTGTATCGCTTCCTATGGTCTCTGTTGCTCCCACTTCGCTCCAGTGCTCTCTTGAGGTCAAGACCAAGACAACACAAACCAACCAAAGTGAAGATAGAAAAATATATTCAACTGTCAACTTATGTGTATGATCAAGGAATTACACAATAAAGTGAGAATGACTTTATTGGAAAAGTACATGCCGACGTATCATATTAATCGAAAGTAGAATATACAACCTGATCGCCTTGATGTTGCAAGCTTCCTTTCGGTGGCTCTTGGCTCCAACACACACACTTGCTCTATCCTTGTATGAATAAGATTCAATTCCTCTTGATAGACTTGCTAGAGTCTCCAAGTTCCTGTTCAAGCTAAGTCCTTCACACAATTCTTTCACCAATTCTCCAATGAATCTTGCTTAACCTTTTCCATGAGAATTCCATTAATATATAGGAGAGAATGAGATGGTTACTTGGATAAGAATGATCCCACAATATCAGGGAAACTAGTAAAAGGATAACCATTCGAATGCCAACCCATTCTTCTAGAAGATTCCCTTCTAGAACCATCGAGACTTCATATTTTTCCAAGCTTTAAAACAAGTTTGCACCATAGCTATGTAGCATAGTGTGAGAAGTTCGCACCCTAGCTTAAGGCAGCCTGCAAGAATGGGTCATTCTCGCACCCTAGGATATTAGCAACCTGCGAACTCTCTTCAAAAATATGTTTTCTAGGAAGAAATGAATGTCACTTTTCTCAAGAGAAAGTTCTTATGAGGAGCCTGAGTACACCATCATCAATACACCATCAAGATTGACCAAAATCATGGGTAACAGAATGCCCCCCAAAGTAAGAAGTCAGAATCAGTGACAACCAAAAGACTTTGTAAACTGCATGTGTGTGTCGGAAACTGGGAGCACACCTAATCGAAAACCTGTGAACAACCAAGCATCTGCAGAATATCATATATATTAATTCTGAGGTAGGCATTCCCATACTCAGATCACAGATGGATGACATTATAGACATAGGTCATGGCCACCAATCATACACTATGGATCCATGCCGTCAAAATATAGCATAGCCACTAGGAATACACTGTGGATCTATGCGAGAAAATTCAAATTGAGATGACATAGCCATGAGACATACAAAGTGGATCTATGTGTCATAGATTATACATACTCCATCGCAACTTGAACCAAGAGATGATATCCAAGGTCTTCAATCTCGTCGCCCAAAAGTACGAATCTAACCATGTGATTACATGTGTTGAAGTTGAACATGGTAGAAACCACTTGATTACCGATCATTGATGAAACCGTTAACAAGTGCGAGGGAAATCACCATTAATTTCAATGACTCCCAAGGTACACTAGTACAATCCTTTGAATGTGAATGAATGAGTTGAGGTTGAACATCTGACGAAATCTTTCGATCAGGGGTCAATGATGTAAACCCTCTATCGAAAGCGAGGAAACCTGCCATTGAGGCATGTAGGTTCCAAGGTACCAAAATAATTCTAAGTCTTGATTCTGGATAATGAGCTAAAGTAGATGAAACAAACCTCGTCACAAGAGGGCCTTGATGTATCCCCCATCAATGACACGAAATGAGTAACAGATTTTGAAGGTGAAATAGAGTATGATGCAAGTTGGACTAGACACAGGGAAAGCCGACACAGAGAGAATGGACAATTGCAGATGGCCGACTCAATAGAGGTTTCATATGAACTTCTATTAAACATATGAACGACACGATCAATGATTTGGTAGCATTGACTTAGAGATGACATAGGGTATGACCTTGTAGCAAATCGAATGAGAGACAAATGGAATTCCCAAACTGGCTTCAAATAATGAATACGGGGTGTCATGTTCAAGAGTGACACTTATTGCCAATCAATATGAAGATGAGAACATATCCCTTTCCCAAATTTCCCCCCACCATTTCTGGTGAGTACCTCTTTATTTTTACGCAAGCTTGAGGAGGATAACATATGCTTGTTGATATAAGCTTATCCTTTGGATAAGTCCTTCGGAGTATGTTTAACGAACCCTAGGAAGGAGTGGTTCGGTCCCATGAAGGGTCTGTTGATGTTTGTTTAACGAGTCCAAAGATAGAAAACTCGAAGGTTTTTCATGATTATAGAGTCTGGAAAAACACTTAAAAGAGAACTCTCTCAGTTCCTTTTTCATAAAATAGTCTGATGAGTCCGAAAAAGAGATAAATTATCGCCCACCAAACACTTTCTTCAAATACTTTATCGAGCGTGAAAATAGCAAGGTCACTCGGCTATCTTTTCATGTTTAGAGAGTCTAAAAAGAGCTTAAAGAGAACTCCAGGGGGGTTCCTTTTTCGTATAACCTTGTTGAGCCCGAAAAAGTGATAAAAGTATGCTCAATCGCGTTCTCATGTATTTTCGAGAGTGAGAACGGAAAAAGACCCAGCTCGAGGTTTTATACAAAAACCATAAAAAACAAACAAAACATGCAATGAAGAAGAAAAAATATGCCCACATCCTTGTACATGAACATCGAAGTCGTTATGCCTACAAAAGTTGTACTCAAAAGGGCATTAGGGATTAGGTTTTAATAAATAAATAATTATAAAAATTCAATAACATGGTAAAAGTGAATATAAAGGGGTAAAAACTATTTTTACCATATCATTTTAACTTTACCACTATTTGAGCCCAAAAACCCCTCTTTTACCCTTGAAATTCGATGTCAGATTGCGGGAGTTACGAGCATCCATTCGACGAACCGTCAGCGGTAGTGAGGTAGGCTCTTTGTCCTCTACTTTTTCATGGTTTAATTTTTCATTTTCATTGGAAAAAACCACCATTTTGAGTTTGTTTTGGGGGTTATTATGGAACTCATCCATTCTCACAGGTGAGCTACATGGGACCTGCGTGAATGGGTCATTCTCGTAGGTGAGCCCAAAGGCACCTACGAGAACCTTGCACTATGCCTAAAGGGCACCTGCGAGAACCACAAAGTGTAAAAGTTTTTTAAAAAATTGCTCAATGAAAAGATACCAATTTGTAAATAGAGTTATTAATCTTCTTCTTGTGCTTCTTATGCAGGTATTTGGCTATCACAATGGTTCTGAAATGGCATGAAAGGGAGCACAAAGAAGATAATTCCATTTCTAGAAATCATCCGCTCACCATTGCCTCTTTGCGAAACTGTGGTCTTCTGAAGTACTTTCGTATCCCGGGCATGAGGGCCCAAATCAGGTTATTGGAGTACCTTGTGCATATGTGGGATCCCGATCAACAAGTATTTCATGTAGGGGTCCACACATTGTCCTTGGATATTGAGGACATTTACTTCTTGACAGGACTGTCACGGCGTGGGTACCACGTGAGCCTGACTGGTAGCAGAGGTGGTGGGCTACCCATGAGTGAGTATTGTTGCTTACACTGTGTTCCAGAGGCAAAGAGGAAGAAAGGGAAAGTAGTTATTTGGGGAGTGCGGGATTTGACCCTCCACACTATTTTGTTCACCATTGCTCATATGGATGGGAGCTCTGCTCCTCACATGACACTCCAGAGTTACTTTCAGTATGCCATAGAGTGTACTGAGCCTCGGGTTTTTAACTGGGCAGATGATGTGCTTCATAGCATGAAAAGGTAGTTGACCAAATTCAGGCGAGGCGACCTGAAGCAATTCAGGTGCAGGTATTTTTTGGTGTCCTTCTTTCTCGAGAGGGTTCCGTTACTGAGGCTACAGGTTGAGTGGGATTTACTGGCTCCCACAGATCCAAGAATGCTGAGATGGTGTCAACTCATGGCTCGACACGTAGCGGGACCAATTATCAAATATGATGATACCTTCTTCGACTGGTTGCGGCCACAGATGTTGATGGTCGACGATTATGCTTATGCCAGGTTGGATTTCCGAGGACATCCGGACTTGGTCCTACCCGAGGGTGCTCAGTGGGGGGAAATTGGTAAGAAGTACACATTTTTTCTGTTTAAATTTTTTTGTGAATTTTATCATATGCAAATGTTTTGTATATGTTCGTCCAAGGACTAAATACAAAATTCGTTGTTGATGACATAGATGTGGGACCTTACCGACCTCCTGATACTTCTCCCATTCAGCGGCAAGGAGAGGTGGCGCCAGTACCACGATGGGACGCCGAGGATTATGAAGCAGTGGAACAAAACCTAGAGGGTTTGACAACAGATATTCTAGACATGCCTCTTGGAGAGGTTCCACAACGTTATCAACATCATACAGTAGGAGCGTCAAAGTCCATTGGTCGACTGCTCTGTAGGGTTGCGCGGGCAGTCGTGTGTTACCATGAACGTCATCCATGATGTCACTTTGTAGAAGCTATGAGCTTCAGATTTTGACATTTTGGTCTTCGGACAGAACTTTTTGTAAAAAACTCTTTTGATTGTTATATATACATACGACTTCTACCGGTTTATCTTGTGTTGTGTGAAAATTGATGTGATTGATTTATAAATGATCCAAATGTCTGTCTAATACATAGTTAGCCAATGCTTCAGTTAATGTATTTAGACATCTAGGAATATGTTGATATTCAATATAATCAAAATAACGTTCCAAGAGGCGAATTCACAAATACACTCGTAACAAAGTAGGACTTCAAATAGTATAGAAATTACTTAACTGTAGTACTACAAGCTGTGAATCGAGTCGCACAACCAAATGACATATTCCGAGCGAGATAGCATCAATCAACAATTCGATAACGGTGCTATACTCTGCAATATTGTTGGTCGCACGGTCAAGACACACACCTCGTAAGGAGACAAGTTCTTTTGTAGGGGCATAAATTGCCCATGCAGTGGAAGCAAGGTTCTAAGTACTATGGCTAGCGCCATCAGCGAAGCCAATGTAGGGTAGTAAAGACTCCGACATATGGAAGTCAAACACAACGTCACATAAGGGCAGAGACCAGATAATGACAAAAACAAACTACAGTAACACACAAGAAGTATGATACAATAAAAATACAAGTACTCGTGCATAGGTGATCTTATGCATAGTACTTCTTCAAGTACAAACCATTCCTGGGTTCACTCAAATGGATACCATCGTAATCTACTAACTCATAAGACCCTTTTTCCAACACTTGTCTAACGATATAAGGACCTCGCCACATGGCTTCGAATTTTCCAGCTCCTAGCATATCTCAATCTTGTTCATAGAGGAGAACGAGATCTCCTTCGGAGAAAACGTGAGGCTTGACATGTTTGTCGTATTGGGCCTTGACATGTTTTTTCAGAGCTTCTATGACTAGGGTAGCATCGCGTCGAGTTTCGTCTAATCGCATAAGATACAATAGACGTTCTTCCTCAGCAGAAGTGTTTGGTAGGAGTTCAACAACTAGTTTTAAAGAGGGTATCTCGCATTCAATCGAGAGAATGGCTTCCAAACCATAGACTAACCGAAAAGGTGTAAACCTAGTAGCGGACTTGACAGATGTCCGGTAAGCCCACAATGCTGAAAACAACATTGTGTGCCAACTTGTTTTGTGAATCCCTATCATTCGTCGGAGCATAGTTATGAGAACTTTGTTAATTGCTTCGACTTGGCCGTTGGCTCGTGGGTAATAGGGCGTTGAGTTTTCATGGCAAAGACCCAACTTTTCAGTAAGTTCAGAAATCATGAAGTTTCTAAAGTGGCTATCGTGATCAGTGATGATAGCCTGGGGAACACCAAAATGAGCTATGATGTGATTAAAAATGAATAATGCTGCGGTCTTTCCAGTGTTGTCAAATGTCGGCATCGCCTCAGCCCATTTCGTAAAGTAATATACAACTACAATGATGTATCCATGCCCCCCGGTCGAGTGGGGGTGACATGTCATTAAATCGATGCCCCATTTCTCAAAGGGACCAATGGAGACCATAGGGTGAAGAGGAGCGGGATGTGACCGTATCTTTTTATTATAGGTCTGGAAAGCATGGCATTTTTTAATGACAATTATGCCGTCGTTAAATAAAGAAGGCCAAAAATACCCTTCTCGTAAGATCTTCTGGGCAGTAGCATACCTAGACATATGACCACCACAGGCTCCAGAATGGCAGTCATTCAGAGCTCTCTCGGCTTCGTCGAATGTGAGGCAGTGTCGAAAAATGGAGTCAATCCCCTAACGATAAAGAGTATCCCCGAGGATAATATATTGACGAGCTTGGTATCGTATTCGACGCCGGTCAGTACTAGACAAAGTGGGCTAGAAAGTCTGGGTTTGGAGATATATGATGATATCGCCATACCAAAGATCATCAGAGCTAATGAGGAAAAGGGATTCATCGGGTAATGAATCAGCTGCTACATTTTCCGTTTCAGAATAGGGAAAGTCGCATATCAACTCAGAAAGCACTAAGGACTTCTTAGACTTGGCGCGTTTGAATTCCAAGTCAAACTCCTGGAGTATCGCGATCCATTTGGAGTATTTTCCCCCTAGCAATTGACATGTGAGAATGTGTTTCATAGGGTTGCAGTTAGAAATCACTGTAGTCTTGCGCGAGAGGATATAGTGACGGAAGTGTTGGACAGCTTGGACAGCTGCCAAGGCCAGTTTTTCGACATGTAAATACTTGATTTCGGTAGGCGTTAGACTTCGAATCAAGTAGTAGATAACATGCTCGTCGTTAGCATCATCCTCTTGGACAAGAACCATACCAATGGTGTAATCCGAGGCAGCAAGGTAGAGGAAATAATCGCAACCATAATCGGGGGGAAAGAGAAGCGGAGCACGCGTTAGGGACAATTTCAAAGCTTCGAAAGCATTGTTGGCGATGGTATACCATACGAACTTAGACCCCTTTTTGATTAGCTGTGTAAATCCACGAGTTATCTCGGCATAATTTGGGATAAAACGACGAAGAAAGTTTTCTTTCCCCTGCAAACTTTGTAACTGGCGAAGTGTAGAAGGAGGAGGGATATTAAGGATTGCCTCAACCTTTAAAGGATCCACCCTGATCCCTTGACGTGAAACAATAAAACCTAGAAGTCGGTCTGATTCCACGCATAAAACACATTTATGAGGATTCAAACGTATATGGTAGAACCGACAGCGGACGAAAATGGCTCGGAGGTGGGTTGGATGATCAACTCGACGCATTGAGTGAGTGGGTAAATCATCCAAATATGGTTGAACGATGTGCTTGATATCATGGAAGGCATAAGACATAGCACGTTGAAAAGTGGCACCAACGTTCTTGAGACCGAAAGGGAGTTTTCGATAGGCAAAACCCCAAGGACAAATAAAAGAAGTCTTATGTTGATCCTCGGGAACAATGTTGATTTGATTATACCCAGAGAAACCATCCATCAGAGAGAAGATTTCACTTTCAGCGCAATCGTCGACAATCTGATCGATGAAGGGGGTAGGAAAGTTGTCTTTGGGACAAGCTTTGTTGATATCCCTATAATCAACGCATACACGAATTGTGCCTTGTTTATTTTCGATCGGGACAATATTGGAAACCCAGTCAGTGAGAGCCACTGGGTAAATAAATCTATCTTTGAGAAGTTTCTCAACTTCGAGCTTGATAGCAGCCGCTTTACGTGGGTGAACTGGATGAAGGCATTTTCGGATGGGTTTAGTGTCGGGGTATGTCTTGATCTCATGTATCACAATGTCGAGGTCGATACCCAGCATTTCTTCGTATCTCCAGGTGAAGATGTCACGAAACTCTTTGAAAAGGGATGTGTAGGTGATGATTTCGTCAGAAGAACATGAAGCTTCGATATGGACATTTTCGATAATCCCAGGTTTAACAGATATGTCGAGGGGAATAGTGGGAGAGATATTGCTTAAGTTCCCTTCAGAAAACACATCGTGTGCGGACTCAGGAATGGTTGAGATAACGACAACGGTTGACGAAGTCGATATCTGTTGGTAGTTCTCAATGGTATATTACTCCAGAAAGAGGATGGAATGATGATGTCCATCGTCCCAAGGGGTTTCCTCCATGACAGACATGACCATCTCGTCAGTGGGAAAAATGACATGGAAAGGATCTGGAGATAAATCACCAAGAGAGGGGGTAGAAGGGGTTGCCGATTGAATGGCATAATAGGCGGATTCGACCGGACTTAATGGAATTTCGTTGCCGTAACGAAGATGATCTCTAGGGTCAGGTACTATCCAGGGGTCGTGAGATGTAGGAATTTCGTGAATTGAGGTGGAGATCATGTTGATTGAAGCAACGGACAAGCGTGGAACATCGGGCGGTGGAATGGGGAAAGTACCCATTAATGAAGAGTCTTTAAGAAGGCTTACACCGACGTTCTCATAACACGGTGGGGTTTTAGCGATGAACGGTACATTTCCATTACAGGTATTGGAATTAAAGAAGGCTAATTGGTTGACAGTGACTACCTTCCCTTGATGTGGGAAACGTACTACTTGAAAAAGGGTCGACACAACTGCGCGCATAGAATCGATCCAGCTGCAACCAAGAAGAAGATTGTAATCAAGGGGAGCGTCGAAGAATTCCACTTCGAATTGGACCGTTTTTCCTTCTAACGTGATGGACAACGAAGGAAGGATACCATAGGGCTTAAAACCAAAGCCATTGAAGGCTTTGAGAGTGTTCTGGGATTCATTCAAAGAGGGAGAACCAATGGCTTTCCAGCAAGTAAGAGACATGATACACGTCGAGGCACCCTCATCGATAACGGTTCGACAAATGTTTTTGTCAGAGACAACCACTTGGATCTGGAACACAAGTTGAGGGGGTAACCTTGGAATATGATCTTCCAAGTCAAAAATTATTAAATTCGTATCCGTCAGGTCGATTCCACCAATAGCTTTCAACAGTGCCTTCCGTTGTGTGGGACAACTTTGAAGGACTTCGAGGGCTGACATCATAGAAGGTGCTTGGGCCAAATCTTCAACAATGTTGTAGTTCTGGGCAACACGAGCATGAGGATTGAAAGCCGATTTTCGAACGACACCCTTTGGGGGGGGTCGAAGAACTGTGTCAAGGCTTGGTCATTCGAGATGAATAGGACCGTTGGTAGGTGGAGTCGCAAGAGAGGGTTGTACCAAGGAAGGAGGTAAGTCATCAACCTTCTCTTTAGAGGGAGAATAATCTTTGGCTTGAGTGGTGAGTGCAATGTTGTTCTGCTTTGAATCACCAGTACACATCAATACATAGGATGTAGTAGAAGATGAAGGTTGGTCGTGAATGACCAACTGAGCCTGTTGTTGAGACGAGAAGGGTTGGGACAAAATGGCTGGAGCAGGTGGTTTTGGGGCTTCTTGAAGGAACTTAGTGACCTCAGTGTGTCGTGGACAATCCTTCGTGTAGTGATCATCACCACAGATAAGAAAAGGGTATCAAGGTTTGCGCTTATCCCGATCGTTAACAGGTGTAGTTTTGGTTTGCTCTACTTGAGAAGTATTTTTGTCCTCCTTATTCTTACCCCTTCCCTTTTTGGATTTGTTTTTATCGACTAGGGTAGATTGAACTGCATTTACCTTAGAAGTCTTGCTGGTGGGAGGGGCAGGAGATGAAGCATTTTGAACATTAGAAGAAGCAGGTTTGGGGTTGGTGCTTGAGGCAGAATGTGATTGGGCCTGGAAAGTGACAATCACACCGTCGGCTACATGCAAAGCAACTGGAGTAGTTGAAGTGGCAGAAGTGGAAGGACGAGGTAAGTCAGGTAGTAAGTCATAAAGATTACCCGTTTGTGAGTAAATGAGGTCAAGGTATTGAGCACGACTTATGGCCTACTCTTTCGTGACCACTCCACCCATGGCGATGTCACGACCGATTTCATTCACAAATGATTTGGTGAACCACTATGCCAGCAACTGATCAGGGAGCTCGAGTTTAATGAGATGTCGTCTCCGTCGCCACTCATGAATGTGATCGGAAATATGAGTGGCTTTGTTTTGTTTGAAAGAACTTAGAATCTCAGTCCTCGTTTCATAACGAATCAGTAACTGGTAGTGTGTGAGGAAAGCCATAGCTAGGGTGTTGAAGTCAGTGAAGAAACCGTGTGGTAATTCTATATACCACTTTGTAGCAGAACATGTGAGGGTTTGTTGAAAAAGACGTAAATGAATAGAGTCATCCATCAACAAGTTGGATGAACACCAAAGGTGAAAAGTCATGACATGATTGTTTGGGTCCTCTCCCACTTTGCCATCGAATTTAGGGATGTCCGATGGTAGCTTGGATGGTATAGAAAGCCATTAGGGAGAGTGACAAATTGGATCATTTAAAATCCTTGGCAGATTCGAAAGATCCAAAGTGGCCAAGAAGGGTAACTGTCGATTCACTTGCGGGTACTGGTGGCTTTGGGGAGGAAGCCCCGTCGACAAACTAGTAGGACCATAAGAAGTTTGCATATAATGTGAAGACCCAAGCAGATTCGGTGGTGGTTGGAGAGGATAGTAGCTCATGGGATTGTATCCTTGAACAGGGATGTGAGTTTGAGCATTCGAACCCCAAATAGGATTGGACGTACCCGGATAAGGTTGGCCTATATTAGGGGGAATAATGGATGCAACTAGAAACTGTTTCCCCCCAGTTTATTGAGGAGGATGTTGTATCAGATGATTCCAATACTGGGCCAAGGAAGGAGGTATGTTTTGTCCATAAGGTGGGGTCGGTCCTCCTATCAAAGGTGGTGTTCCAATTGGAGGAAGTGTTCCAATTGGGATTTGCTCGCTGAGAGGGGGTTGAGTCATACCACCTTGGTGAAATTGTCCACCGACGGGAATCTGGTAATTTGGTGTGAAGGACGGAATAGTGCCACTACGATTAAGACTACCAGTGGAGGACGAGGAAGGTCCTCCAAAAGGAAATTGAGGGAGTGTCGGAATAAAACTGGGAAGAAAGTGCTCATAAGAAGAGGGACCACCAGGAGAGCCGGATGGAGTTTGTGGAGGAGTTGAAATGGAAGCATTCAACACTCGGTATCCGGGTGGTAGTGTCGGGGTGATATTGGGCATGAGCGGTGTGCCGATGGGGACTTGGCTAACTACGGTAAGCCCAGTGTGAACACTCATAGTATCTGTGTGATGGGTCAGTTCGATAGGGATGGTCAAGATGTGGTCAGATCGTGGGGCGTTCGTACCAGGAAAGTAATAGGCGGTAGTAAACGGTACTGTCTCTAGACTAGATATTTCGGAAATCACAGGTGAGCCTAGACCAAAAAGGTCTCGTCGAAAAATGCTCGTAGACCAAAAAGGATCTTGGCCTTCTGTGCCTGGAAAGGGTCCAACCAGTGATCCAGAAGACACAACAACTAACTCTCCGGAAGAATTCAGTCACATAAATGGTTGCTCAGAATTGGGGTGAAGTCGAAAGTCCTCTCGAGTATTGGTAATTCATAAATGTTCTAGAGAGTCAGTTCGTTCCACTTGTGGCATGGTAATTTCTTGGGCTTCACTCTGCCGAGGAGAGCCCTCAGGTGAACTTGTAGGCATGGGTTGAGAACCTTCCAGATGCTTTGGAGATAAACCCTGCATTCTACGTGAACGACGTGGAGGAGCTATAGTAAACGAGTGACAAACTTCCGAAGAAAATTATATGGTCAACTTTGGTAAACAAACAACACGCACTAGTAAAAAAAATCTAGGAAACAATGCCAAGGAATCAAGACCTTCTAATTCCGAAGCCACTAGTTGGTGATGAAATCCAACGTCGCAACAATGAGACGAGAAGGGGCTGGGCTAGGGTGGAAAAGTTACGTTGATGACCTACTTAACGGACTTACACCCCGGTGCAAGCTCCCACACATAATCATGGGTATACCCTCCAAAGAGCCCGAGTGAGTTTGGGCAACGTCGATTCCAGGTACCATGAAGACTTGCCCCTTCACAATCACCTTGTGTAAAACCCTAGAAATATAGGCCGCTAAGGTTACCACCGACAACAATAAAGCCCTGGGGGATAGTCGACAGTCTGATCCACATGCAAGGGCAGGGTATCTAGCTCGAAATCAACTCAAAAGGCTTCCACTCATCATTGTGGGTATACCTCCAAGTGACCCCTGTAATACGTGCAATATCTACAACGATATCAACAAGGCAGGGTGAGTAACCCTGTCAATATTAATGCGACCTCGTGTTTAACCCTTGTGTGAGAAGGGCTTCCCAGGACAAGATGTTGTAAATGGAATTTGACACTCCTTAACACAAGATGCTATTGTGTGTTTTGTGCTTTGGAGAGTGTATCTCTCTACCTATTCCAAAGCGCTAGCCTAGCTAAATGTTGGTGTAATAGAGCCCTAGAAAAGAGTTACTAGTTAAATTTTACAATTGCACAATGTTATTAAGGGTTGTTGTTACTCAAAGGAAGCGGAGATGAAACTGATGTTGTATGAGACTCTGACCCAACGATGCATGGATAAGAATGAAATATAGCAGTTTTCATTCAATGAATCCTATGTACAGGAGGGAAAGAGAAGTTTTCTGGATCAAACTTGAACTACGATACACAATTTCCTTTAAAATGCAATTGCAATGAATCACGCAAAAATAACAATTCTCTATTGTTTCTTTTTCAATAATTTCCACAATTTATTTTCAATACTTTCGAAGACGAAAATTCTTTTGAAAGAACAACGTTGTTCAATTTTCAAAAAGGACCTACACCATGATGGTGAGAGTGAAGAAAACCAAAAACTAATGAACAAGCAATAGATAAAAACCCAAACCAATGTTTCAATGGAAACAAAAATAACAAGCAAACCAAACTAGTCTTTTCAATTGCATGAGAAAAGTGATCTTTCAAATAATGAGAAAATGATAAAGACAAAGAAGCTCAACTTTCAACCGATCTCTGGTTCTTAACCAAACAAGCACACTCAGATTCCAAAATCAGAGAGTATATCTTTGCAGAGAGAAGTCAAGAAATGAAAGTCAAGAAAAAGTGACAGGAAGAGCCTTTGATTTCCTAAGACTGTTCGTGTACAAAAACGAAGACAAGAAAACATCAACCAATGGTCCAATAAGCTCTTTTCAGGCACCTATACTGATCTGGGCAGCTGAAAATGAAAAAAACTCAAATTCAAAATTTTGAAAAGAGGGTTCGCAGGCTAACAGTATTACACAGTGCGAGAATGGGTCATTCTCGAAGGCCAACATTGAGCAGAGTGAGAGAACCTCGCACTGGACCTAAAAGCAGGGTGTGAACTCAATATATTCTCGCAGGCCACTGTGGAGTGCAGTGCGAGAATGTCTGTAACTAAGAAAATTTTTGGAAAAAGACACAAAATTTGAAGAGGCCTTTGGACCCAGAGGGTCTATCAGGGTATCCTGAAGACTCAGAGATTGATATGAAATGAGAAAGGTAAGGCAAGAGAAAATGGCCAAGGAAAAATACCAAAAACCACAAAGAAAACATGTTATTTCATCATTGGATTCGCCAATTTTGTTATCAGACTAATCGGTAGGTGCGGACACTAACAGATCTCCCTAGATCCACCTGGATCTAGAACAAAACATGATAGGACATGACTCTTTCCCTAAGTTTTGATCATTGAATTAGCTAGCAGGGAGGAACAAGTAACATACCTTTGTATCGCTTCCTAGGGTCTCTGTTGCTCCCGCTTTGCTCCGGTGCTCTCGTGAGGTCAATACCAAGACAACACAAACCAACCAAAGTGAAGATAGCAAAATATATTCAACTTTCAACTTATGTGTATGATCAAGGAATTACACAATAAAGTGAGAATGAATTTATGGGAAAAGGACATGCCGCTGTATCATCTTAATCAAAAGTAGAAGATACGACCTGATCGCCTTGATGTCGCAATCTTCCTTTCAATGGCTCTTGGCTCCAACACACACACTTTCTCGATCCTTGTATGAAGAAGATCCAATTCCTCTTGATAGACTTTCTAGAGTCTCCAAGCTCCTGTTCAAGCTAAGTCCTTCACACAATTCTTTCACCAATTCTCCAATGAATCTTGCTTAACCTTTTCAATGATAATTCCATTAATATATAGGAGAGAATGAGATGGTTACTTGGATAAGAATGATCCCACAATATCAGGGAAACCAGTAAAAGGATAACCATTCGAATGCCAACCCATTCTTCTAGAAGATTCCCTTCTATAACCATCGAGACTTCATCTTTTTCCAAGCTTTAGAACAAGTTCACACCCTAGCTATGTAGCACAGTGTGAGAAGTTCACACCCTAGCTTAAGGCAGCCTGCAAGAATGGGTCATTCTCGCACCCTAGGAAATTAGCAACCTGCGAACTCTCTTCAAAAATATGTTTTCTGGGAAGAGATGAATGTCACTTTTCTCAGGAGAAAGTTCTTATGAGGAGCCTGAGTACACCATCATCAATACACCATCAAGATTGACCAAAATCATGGGTAACAACAACCCTTCACCTTTCAAAGTCTCGGTGGCCGAAATCGTGATGGGGAAAACTTATGCTAGCCTCATCCCTTTAGCTCCGCCATATGGCCTTCGACTATGACCCATGGGTTAAACCGTGTGTGCTTCATGAATTTTGGGTTTCAGGGTTTCGGGCTATGGGTGTGTTTGCTAATGGCAACCCTAAAATGCCGACCCCCGGGATAGCACAATCGACTGCCATCTGTCCCCTGCTCGGATCAGATGGCACAAATTAAATCGTGAATTTGGCCGGTAGGGACGAGCCTTGGTGTTAAACCTTGGGAAACTCCATGACTCAGGTTTACCCAATGACCATTGATCTGCCTCGATGATAGATCATCGTCGTTGGAGCCAGTCTTTGCCTGCTTGCTTGATTTGATTTCGCTATTTGACTGTTTTCAGTGTTACATACTGTGGGAATGGGGGTTTGGCTGACCAGACTTAGTCTTGGGAAGACAAATATTCAATGATGGAGGTAAAAGGAGGAGGGATCAACCTTTAGAAGAAACAGAGGAATTCAGGGCCGATCTCTTCTGGGCATATTGACATGGAAGGACTAGTCGATCAAGAAGGATGACTGTAAATGAAAGAGAAAGACATGTCGGGATGGGAAAGGAAAACCACAATCGGTCGACAGAAGGGGAGAAGACAAGAAAAATTACAAACACAGGAGAAAACACAGATCCCCAAGGTCTTGACAGGAATATGTGATAACATGCGCAATGGGCTCTACGTCTATTGAGACGAGCTTGTCCAGCCATAAATCTCCACCATGTGTGACTGCCATTAACTGCTTGACACAACTGTTTGCATATTTTCCTCTTCCAAAGTGTGGTAGGTATAACAGACCTAAAATTCCCATTTTAGAAATTCCTACTGCCCACTGGACTGGTTGATGAATGGGTTCCCCAAAGGGATCTACACCCACAGTCTGTAGGTAGACTTCCTTCACAAAATCCAAGAACTTATCTGTGTCTGTTACATTATGGTCTAAGTACTTTAGTTTTTCTACATAACCTAACAAATCTTCTTTTACCCATACCCCTTCTAGTATGTGCGGAAAAAAAATTATTGCAAGTGGTTGTCTACGTGGTGACCTAGGTACTGTCTGCTTTTCCTTTCGTGTTGGTGGATGACTCGAGGTTCCAACCTCCATTGGTCATTCTTTGACATAATGTTCTGGATGGCTAGTGAAATCTTCCATTGCTCCGTCCTGTGGGTGTTCCAACATGGTTGTCTTTGATTCCTCTGGCTTGGTCACTTCTTCCTAATTTGGAGTCATCCCAATGATTCTCGGGGCTTCTTCAAGTTTTTCTGGTTACACTTGACTGCCTACATCCTCATTTTGTTGGCCCTGCCCCTCTTTTGGCTTGTCTACGTCCATGCCCATAGGTGTTGTTTGTTGGGTTTATTATAACACAATCGTTGGGCTTCCCGGTGTTGTATCCGGTGATGGGATTTCATCCACATTTATGACTTCTGGCAGCTGCGATGGTTTTTGTTTGCTTCCCTGCGATTGTGTTTGTGCTCTGGTCCTAACTCTAGGTTTTCTGGCAGTCTGGCTCAGTTCTTCTTGTTTGGGTTGTGCCATGGTGGAAAAACTTGTTTTCCATCGATCTCAATAGCCTCTACAACCTCTGTAAGCTTTGCAACTTTTACTCTCTGTTGTGTCTACTCTATCGCTCTCTTCCTTCTCCAATTTCACAATAAGATTTTTTCTCCCACGTCCTCGCTTTGTATGGGCATCGTGTGAAGCTTGTCAAAGATGTTACCTTTATTATGAATTCAATAAACCTTCGATTCCTTCATACTTTCCATTACTTTCCCTCGCCATCTCCAGTTGGCACAATTAATGCAGCGTCTCGTCAATCATTTCTGGCATTCAATTCCACTAGTCTCCGTCACTTAGCACTTCTTTTTTCGTAGTCGCCTTTCCTGCTTTTTTTTTTTTGAAATGACCATTGGCCTTGTCTTCCTCGGGCTTGTATTTCTGAGTGTGCATTTTTCTTTTCCTTTCAGCGCACTGCGCCTCTGTTGGTACCGTTTGATCTCCTGCTTCTTTTGTGTTTTTTGTTTTTTCAAACTGCGTGGTGGCTTTCAAGTTGTGGGTGGTCGATTGTCCTTGTAGAGCTTCAATCAGATCCCATTGATCATCCCTTTGAGTTATATGCCTCCTAAGCCCTTCAATTGTACAACTCCCCCATCTGTGACAGTATTTACTTCGTTGTCATACATCAAAACTAAGTCTCTTTCCTTGAAATTTTCATTCTTGATATTTTTTTCATGCCAAGATTTGTCCCTTGCTTTTTGAGCTTGTTGGTGGAACCCTACTAAGATCTGATCTTCCTCCATCATCATCAATTGATTCAGTATTTCCTATACTGTGCCTCGTTCTATCATGTGTGTAATTACTACTATGCACAGACTAGGTACCATAAATTCTAATGGTACCACTGCTTCTTATCCATATACTAGTCTGAAGGGCATGTGTCATGTCAACTTCTTTCATGTGGTCTTGTATTCCCACAATATTGCTGGTATTTTGAGGTCCCAATCATCCGTGTTGACATTACATATCTTATTCAGTTTGTTTTCTAGGATTTTTTTAAATGCTTCTACTGTTCTATTGGCTTGTGGATGATATGGTGTACTCTTTTGATGATGGACTTCAAATTCCTCAGTCATAGCCTTAATAGTGTTGTTAATGAAGTGATTTCCTTGGTCATTCATCAAATTTCTTCGGCAATCGAATCTAGTGATTACTTGTTCAAATAGAAAGTGTGTTGTTGTTTATGCGCTGCAATCTTTCTCCAGTGCTTCTTATGCCCATCTTGTTATGTATTTCTTCACGTTGATAATGCACCTTTCTCCTGTCCTCCTCGATGGTGGGTTAATTGGTCCCACAAAATCTATTTCCCATTTGTCAAATACCGGCAACATTACTTGTGGTCACAATGGCATCTTGTCCCTTCTATTGGGTTTACCAACCCTTTGACAGACGTCGCATCTCTGACAATATTCTTTCAAGTCTCTGTGAATGGTCGACCACCATAGTCCTACGCGCAATACCTTCTACATGGTAGCTTTTTCTGCATAATTTCCTCCTGCTATTCCCTTATGATCTTTGTTGGCCCTCGACCAAGTTTTGAGGAAACCTTGGTCAGATTTGACCCACTTTTGGACTTCGACACATTGTTCGAAGAAGGAGCGCCTAGGCGGAGCTGAGATCAAAGATATCACTTATTTTGCAGCCTATGTGGACCTAGTAAGAGGTCCTCTAGGGTTTTTGTAATGGGCATATGGGACGTCGGCCCATGGGGTTTACCCATGATTAGGCATTATTGTAAGGGTTTGTAAAAGTATAAATAAGAAAGAATGTATTGTAGAAGAGAGTTAGAAGTTTTGAGAAGTCTTGAGAGATAAGTGCAAGTAGTTTGAGTTTCTTTGTGCAACATAATGTATATGTGTTAAGGATTTGTGCTTGATAGAGGGTTGGCTCTATGCCCTGACCTAGTTTTGGAAGGAGGATCTAGTGCTCAGTGCACAGATCTCATGTCTGGTGCAAAGCTAGACTCCATGGCTTAGTGCATGGGAGTGAATGAATTTAAGATTCAAGAACATAATAAAGAAGGTGTTAGAAAAACAGGACCGCGGAGCAATAAAATAAAACAAATGCGGAAACAAAACACAGAAGATACACAATACAAGAGAGACACAGATTTACGTGGTTCACCCAGTGTGGGCTACATCCACCAGAGAAATTGCCAGGTCCTTTCTTTATTATTATCCAGCAAAATGAAGGGATACAACCTACAACAATGAAACTTCCTCTTCTTTCTCTCACAGTCTCCTCTCTCAGAATACAATACTCGCCAACATACATAGCCGCAATACATTTCCCTCATAAAATAGGGTTGCCTTCTAGGGAAAAAAACCCTAACATAATCTCTATCGTTAGATCTGCGACCTTATAATGAACGATCCAGATTTACAATGAAATTACAATATACTTTTACAAGGAAATTTTTGCTTCGGGGGCTTCATCCCCGAACCCCCGCTGGGGGCTCGCTTGCCCCCAGACCCCCCAGCCACGAGGATAGCCCCCTCGGACCCCGCAGAGGGGGTACCCCCCCTCTGGACTCCCCCGTGTGGAAGAGTGTACATACTTATGGGGTGTAAATACTTCATGGGGTATAAACACGGCTAAAAGTAAAATACCTCTAAATCAAGAAGATAATCAAGCTCCACAACCAACAATCTCCCACTTGAAGACTGATCTCAACAAATCCACCACTGTTGTATGTGCTGGACTCTGAACCTTCTTGGACCTGGAAAATTTCTCGTCTTCATCTTCATTCTTGAAGACCAACTGAAATTGAGCAAGAACTCAGTTTCTCCCTGGTTACTCCCTTTGTTAACATGTCTGCAGGATTCTGGCTAGTGTGTATCTTTTCCAGCTTCAATTGTCCATCTTCCAAGGTGGATC
>ML776697.1:2220613-2242020 GCA_009831015.1 Picea engelmannii
TCACCTTGAACATAATCTAGAAAATGTTTCCTATGGGGTGTGGCATGAAATGAATCCCCTGAATCTACTACCCAAGACTCAGAAATATTATCTATAGAAAGAATCAAAGCATCTTGTAACACATCACCTATTACATTTGCTTCTTGATTTCTCTCCTGCTGTCCATCTCTTTGTTTCTTTGGAGCTCTACAATATTTCTTCAGATGTCCTTTCTTCCCACAATTCCAGCACTCTATATTTCCAAGTCTGGATTTGGATCTGCCCTTCCTATAATTCCCACGGTTCCCTGATCTCTTTCCTCTATCCTTTTTTCTTCCCCTGTTCTCCATGTTCAACGCACTACCTGATGTCTCACCTGTGCTTTTTAGTCGCATTTCCTCACTAAGGATAACACCAACAACATCATCAAATTTTAAAGTATTTGAACTAGAGACAGAGTTACTTACAGCCATGACCAAGCCATTCCATCTTTCTGGCAATGAGCACAAGATTAGAAGAGGCCTAACCTCATCATCAAAGTCCACTTTTATAGAACTTAGTTGATTAGTAACCGTATTAAATTCATTTAAATGATATGCAACAGACCCACCTTCCGACATCTTCATATTAAATAATCTCTTCATTAGAAATACCTTATTGGACGCCGAGGGTTTTTCATACAATTTGGCCAACGCGTCCATCAAACCCTTCGTTATCTTTTCTTTCGAGATATTGAAAGCCATCGACGCTGCCAGGCTTAGCTGTATCGTTCCTAGAGCCTTTCTGCCAAGAATCTCCCATTCTTCGTCCTCCATGGTCGCCGACTTCTTTTCTACTCCGCTTAATGGTAGGAATAGATCCTTTTGATATAAATAATCTTCCATCTGCATCTTCCATAACTGGAAGTTTTGGCCATTAAATTTCTCGACTCTAAACTTTCCATCTTCCGACATTTCTCCCACTCGAACCAGGAAACCTCTTTTCCTGCGGGTTACCTTACGCTCTGATACCAATTGTTAGAAAAACAGGACTGCAGAGAAATAAAATAAAACAAACGCGGAAACAAAACACAAAAGATACACAATACAAGAGAGACACAGATTTACGTGGTTCACCCAGTGTGGGCCACGTCCACCAGAGAAATTGCCAGGTCCTTTCTTTATTATTATCTAGCAAAATGAAGGGACACAAACTACAACAATGTAACTTCCTCTTCTTTCTCTCACAGTCTCCTCTCTTAGAATACAATACTTGCCAACATACATAGCTGCAATACATTTCCCTCATAAAAGAGGGTTGCCTTCTAGGGAAAAAAACCCTAACATAATCAGTATCGTTAGATCTGCGACCTTATAATCTCTATCATTAGATAGCCCCCCTGGACCCCATAGAGGGGTTACCCCCCCTCTGCACTCCCCCGCGTGGAAGAGTGCACATACTTCTGGGGTGTAAATACTTCATGGGGTATAAACACGGCTAAAAGTAAAAGACCTCTAAATCAAGAAGATAATCAGGCTCTACAACCAATAGAAGGCGAAGCAGTTGGTGGATGTATCCCCACACTGGGGTGAACCATGTATATCTTGTGTCTTTGGATTGCTTTGTGTTGTGTTATTTATGTTAGGAATCTTCTCAGTGCTTTGATTATTATGTATGGTAGATAGATCTTTGTTGCTAAGTGTTATTACTTGTGTTGATGGATGCTAGATCTGATTCGCAGTGCTAAGGGATAAGTGTTTTCCTTGTTGTTACTATGCTAGATCTATATTTGGGTATGTTTTGCGATGTTAATTAGGCTAATGAGATAATGCATGTTAATCCTAAGTATTAATAGATGATTGTGTGAAGTGTTATTATCACAGATCTATGTCCCATCTTGGTTATAGACACCTGTGTCCTGTAACCCCCCTCCTTCTACCTCGGGTAAGACGTCACCTGCTTCGCAAGTGTTTCCGAAAGGGCTTGTAGTCCATGTTTTGTTGGTGTGTTGTTAAGCTTTGAACCCTGGGTCTGCCCCTATGCCAACAAGATTCTAGTAAAATCCTTGGTCTTTCATGCTCTAGCACATATCTTCCCAATATGTTATCTATGCCCATTTTGTATAAGTGTCATGTGATCAACTGATAGTCTTCAACCTGGACTACTAGGTTTTTCTTCTGCGCAGTGTTATATTCCTGTGGCGCAGTACTTGTACCCAAGTACTGGATGATGTCTGCAAATTATTCATCGATGATCTGAACTGAAAATAACTATGTTTGGAAAGTTGTCCTCTAAACTTGTAGGTTCCTCTCTGTTCATGACCCTTGATAGGTGGTCAGGTCCAACATTTAACTTTCCTGACTTGACTGTTACTTCAAAATCAAATTCTTGAAACAACAGTAACCATTGACATATTCCCCCCCCCAACACTAGCTTGTTGACTAGGTATTTAAGGGTTGAGTGATCTGTGAACATATTAAAATGTTTTCCTAGTAAGTAATGTCTGAAATTCTACAGTGCATAGACCATATCTAGGACTTCCCTCTTTGGAGTGTTTGTAATATCCGCAAGGACGAGCCCCAGTTGTATTTATGAATTGTAAAAATTTGTTGTAGGCTGGTGAGATGAGCAATTATAAGATGGTAAGATTATGTATTATTAGGTTAGAGAGACTAGGTGTTAAAGTCCAGGAGCCTATTTTTTTACATGTAACTATTCATATCAGTAATATAAAAACATCGTTGCGTGTAGACCGACCACGAAGAAAGAGTTATGGGGGAATAAGCTTCCACTAAGTTGGGTAATGGAGAGGGGGATGAGAGGTTGGAAAGAGATGCTAAGCCTAAGGGACTAAGTCCAAGAGAATAATAATAATTTATTATTATTCCAAAATATGATTAAAGGGATATGTCTTATCCTGAGTTCCGGGAAAGGGAACGAATGCTAAATGGAGTGCATGTAGCTCCAGGAAGACATGTGTCGACCTGGGCACGTGCAGTTAAAGTTGAACAATAAACTCGTGTTGGGGGTTTTCTCCCCATTATTCCATCCATCGTCTAACTTGTTTGGACCTCTGTCATCGACCTCTGCATCTAGATGAACTTCTGAGAAACCGCTCATTAGGGGGGGAAGCCAACCCATGTTATCCTGTGAAACCAACATGCTGCACTAACCAAAACTGAGTTTGTACCTTAACCGTTTTTGGGCTGCTGCATTTTTTCTGATTCGTATTGAACTATTGTTGTTGTCCTCATTTTGATGGAACTGAGTGGAAGTTGTTGGAGAAGAGGGTTGTAAGGCCTGTGGTTTAAGAGGCAGGTTATCAGTACTATGAGAAACTCTCTCCAGGTGAGAGAGTTTGTTGGGAAGTGTTTTTCTCCTAGAGAGAGTCCAACACCAGCTATGGAGCTCTGATAATTTCTGATCTGGCTTGTTTCCGATGTTAAATTATGAGCTTGATTTCTTATGCGGATTAATTCTTTTATTGTCTTCAATACTTTGATTCCAGCTTAATACACTTCAAAAATACCAAATCATAATCGAATAGAAATAAATATGTAGATGAGTAAGCATGCACATCAACAACACATATACCCTAGGGAAACCCTGTACAAGGAGAAAAAACCCATCAAACGATCTTTGGGATTTGGGTGTTTCAACACTCCGCCTTCGCCTTCCTCTAGATCTCACGACTCTCCAACACGTATCCATCTGGATCTAACGGTCCATATTCACTTCGGCTCTCTAGCACTTTGCACTTCGAGAATCTCAAGTTTCAACCTCGCTTCCTCCCGAGCTCACGATATCTGATGGCTCAGATTCTCTTGATCAATCCAATGCCAAACGTTTACCTCAGATGATATGATGGCTTAGTCTGCTTCAGATGATCGAACGATGAAGATTTCAATTCAAAAATATGGAACTCCGGACTTCGAAAGTTTCAAGTCTCAAATCTTGGTGGGTTCTCTCCCCTGTGCGTACATAACATTAAATCTCACGTACCTTGTCTTGAATCAGATGCTTGTTGATCCTTGTGCTATAATCCAACGACCAATGTCGCTCCTCCTCCCGAGCTTATGATTTCTCTAACTTAGAATATTTTCTTAGGTGTTCAAATGTTTTGAACCTTTTCTCCTCTAACGAGTCCGACTCTTGGATCTCATTAACACTTATGAAAATTGTTATTCCTCCTGAGCTTGGTTTTGTGAAGACTTCAACTTCCCGCGCACTCCTTGCATTTCATGGATTTCTATAACTCAGATTCGAAGGATTTCTCAAAGAGAAATTGTGCTTTCCCTCGTGGAATTCTCCTTTTCTAGTTTCTCGACTTCTTACAAAGTCCCTTCAACACTTAGTCGAATCTCGAATCTGTGCACTCCTTGCACTAGATCATTACGCAAGGTTTGAATTCTTACAGACAACTGTGCATGTTTTGCACCAGTCTCTTTGCACTCCTTGCAAAGGAAAGTTTCATGATATCTCTTCTAAGCTTCAAAACTGAAACAGATCTTGTTAACTCACTCCTTGCGTTCTATGTGCACACCTTGCACCACTTCAATAGAAGAGAAACAATTGAAACTTATCCTTACATTCATAGTTCCATCTACTCATAATGAAATTCATTCATTCATTCATGAAATCATAATAACAGAGAATTGCAAAACAATGTCCACACCATGCATTGGGTCAATTTTCCTCTGTTATATTCCTAAGTGAAAATGGCTACAACTATGATCAAAACAAAAACTAAAAACTCATAAATATCCTACTAACTTGTAGCTATCCTCATTTGGGCGTACAAAACCTTTATTTATATCAGAGGGATCTTAGGGTTCCCCCCCCCAATTACTTGTCTACTCCAAAAACCTAACCTAATGGCTACCTTAGTTCATTCATACTCAAGATCAGGAGTGGAAACTCCCACTTCGCTCATGATCATTCAAGCGTGCCTCAAAGATTTTTCTGGTGCTGAGTTGAGGCGTGCTTCAAAATATTTGTTGTGACTGCCAGAGTTGAGATTCTAAAAATATTCTCATGCGCTGAGTGGTCCTGCTTTGTGTGCTTGCGAACGATGCTCCTGCATCATTATTCTTCAGTCTCTTACATTCATCCGCTCCTGTACACTAAGCCACAGAGCCAAGCTTTGCAGGGGACAGGAGATTTGTGCACTAAACACCAGATCCTCCTTCCAAAATTAGGTCAAAGAATAGATCCAACTCCTCTTATCAACCACAAAGCCTTAGATACACTTTTTTTTCCACGAAGCACTCAGAAATACTTTCACGTAGCTACTTAGACTTCACTCTCTAAGTCTCTTACATCACTTCTTTCTATATATTCTTCTACCTTACCATCTTACTTATTTATACTTTTACAATAAGGCCTAATATTGGGTAAACCCATGGGTTGACATCCCATAACCCTTTACAAAAACCCTAAAAACCCCTTGTTGGGTCCACAAATCCCCCAAAACAAGTGAGATCTGTGATCTCAGCTCTGCGTGGGTGCTCCTTCCTTTATCACTGCATCAAATTCCAAAAAGTTGTCAAACCTGACCAATATTTCCTCAAAACTTGGTCGAGGGCTAACAGGCCCCCAACACTCACCTGTGACTCGTCCTGAGTCACTCAGATATGAGAAACGTTGCTTCGAAGGACTCTAGATTCACTCGATCTTCCTCGACTTGCTACTTTTCCTGAGCCAGCTTCTCAGCGAGCTCTTGGATCATCTGCTCTATAATAGGCCCTTCCAGGCGTTGTTCCACTGTTGCAACCATCTGGTCCAGTTGCGAGCCTTGTCCTTCAATTTCTTCGAATACCTTGTAGGATTCATCCTGCATAGGTTGTAGCTTATGCATGACTTCCATTACTTTTCCCTGGATGGTAGTGATTTGTTGTTGCAACACGTGTTGCTCTTATGATCATTTCATTCTCTTGACTGTTGTGAATAGCTTCATTTGTGCCTGTACTGGAAGTGCCTACTATTGCGCCTCCTGTAACTGTGCTTCTAGTTTTCTTAGCTCTATATCTTCTGTGAGGTGTTCATAAGTCTGCGTGCTTCTATCACTCAGTTTTTTTCATTCTGAGGTGAGGGATCTGATCCTTCCAACTGCATTCTTAGTGGCTTCCTCCCTCTGATCACACACCTTCTACAAAGTGCTTGGTACTTCTTGGATCTCCAACTCCGTTATCCTCGATTGAAGCTATTGGATGGTTTCAGCGAGCTTTACCACTTGAACCTCGACTGACTTATGTTCTTCCTGTGCCAAGCTTGACACAAAGCGAAGTGATTTATGCACTTCTTCTTTGACTGCAGTCTGCTCTACAAGCAACTGGTCCTTTTCTCCCTGTATCTTCGTTTTGTCCTCCTTGAACATCGCCCGAAGCTCATCTTTCTCATTTTCATAAGAAGTTACGTAGTACCACGCAACTCATAGTTTCTCTAAGACTTCCTCTTTCTCTTGATTCAAGGCTTCTATAACCTTCTCCTTTTCTTCTTGGAATTTCTGAAGTCGAGCCTCTGTCGCATCTGTAAGTCTTCTTAATTGGGTGGGCTCGTCCCCCAATTTTGTAACCTGTGATGAAGAAGGTGCAGTAGGTACTATGTATATCATTTGAATATATTGTTGTAGCTCCTTCTCGACCCTTACATACAACTCTTCCTGCTTCTCTCCATATCTCTACAAGAGATCTTCAGACACATCCTCCATGGCTTCGTGGACTAGACTGATATCATATTCTGTGAGTGTGGACTCTAGTTGGGGATTATTGGTGTGGGTCTTCTTTCTTGCTGAAGGTTTCTGCGGAGAGCCCTTCCTCTTTTGTGGTGTTTTAGTAGGGGGATATTTTGGCGGTGTAGCTTCACCTTCTCCTTGATTTAATCCTTCTTTCCCTTCTCCTTGTCCATCTGCATCGTCTTCTCCTCCTCCTCCTCCTACGGGTGAGCCAGATCCACTTTCTCCAGAGGATATTTCTTCCTCATCAATCTCTATATTATGGGCTTCCTCCTTTTTCTTCTTCTTCTTCATATTGGACTGTCCTACATTCTCGAACCAGGTGACCAAGGGGCTTCCTATAATGTCAGCGTTGCAGAGTTAGGCATCAACGACAGGTGTCTGAAATTCCTCTAGCCATTTCTTTGTCATCTTCTCCATGTATTCATCTGTCAGCTTGTAATAAGATTTTAGCTCCTCCTTGCTCTCATCTCTGTGCACAGTGATATAGATAAAATGCGGATCTGTGCAGAACTTGGCTATCGGTTTGTACTAGTGTAGGGTGTGCGGTTTCATGCAAGGGAATGACTCAATGGAAAAATTTAGTTGCTGATAGTACACATTGAACACGACATTAGAATTACATTTCTTTGACATGTCGTTGGTGTAACACAAGGTTGAAAACCTAGTAGCCAACGACTCTGATGGTTCGATATCTAGGAAGGTGGCCCCTTCTAGAATTTTCCAAGAGACAAATGTAATCAATACAAGCAACCAGCTAAAATGGAACTCGTATCCCTGATCCTGAGCTTCGTGATAGTCTTTCTCGAGCTCATTGACGAGGTAACTTGACCAATTCATCTGCATTCCCTCCACGCATTTTCCTACAAACTCCACCACGGACTCGGTGACCTATGTGGGGTGATTCTTTCTTACAATCTTTCCAACTATGAGTTGGAAAACGAGGTGCACTACGCAATCCTGTATAGAGGCTACCTTGTATCCTCGCTTTTCCTTTTTGACTTCGCCATAAGCCTCCTTGATGCACTAGGCCAGGGAGCGATCTGAGGTCTTCCCTGGGTAAAAATGTTAAGGGTCGGGTCCTTGCATTCTCAATCCTGTAATCAGGTGGATCAACGTCGGATCCATAGTAATCCACTGGTTGAGCCACAGGTGTCCACCATGGTAGCACTAAAAGAGAAGTTTAACACAAGCGTTAACCTCTTGGTGTCAGCCAAAATGGGGAATACTCATCACGTTTAGCATCGTGGACTGTATCATCTCCTTAATCAATGGCTGGGAAACCAGATGAGGCTTCTTCCTGGTGGTCTTTGTCAAGTATCTATGGGGTGTGAGCATGGTGTAGTTCTTTCTATGTCCAAGGTTGAAGTCACTATTCTTCAGTAGTGGGATCTGTCCCAACTGACTTCCAACTACACGTATTCCTTTCAGGATGTATGCGGTGATCAGATTGTACTCTAAGTCTCATGGAATGCTGTCATGGTTAACTACACTAGCCAAAGGTGGGATATAATCTGGTAAGATCAACATGATCTGCTTCACATTAGCCAGATCGTCTCGATGCTTACTTTGTTGCTCAATCGTGGGGTTGACATGGATAGAACGACGTCCAGTCGAAGGGTAATCCTGGAGTCCCTTGGTCGATGATGCATGTACTCCTTTATACATAGCTTTAACAACCATAAAATTCTTAAGAACCTCCTCGAAGAACTTCTCTAACCTAGTGCGCTCACTCGACATTCTCAATCTTAAATAAGAAGGTCGAGGTAGGCGAATGGACAGGTGGAGTAAACAACGGATGGTGAGGTCTGATAAAACAACTTGACACACAATAACTTCTCTTCTTGTCTCAAATAATCACGGGTGGCAAAAAGTGGTCCTGGCACAACGTCTGACGGGTTAAATAAGAAAGCATTGTAACCAATTCTTCCAACGGGAAGGCATGCTTCCATTAATGTGAATATGTCTGTTATGGCACGGTCTCAATGTCCCAAACGCTATCCATCTGCCCATAAATGCATTTCCTAGCCATTCTGGAGTGTCATTCTAACGATTGGGGTGCCTCCAATGATCATATAGATTCGTCGGGGTGAAGTCCCATTCTGTGTGGTTCTACTATTATGGTGAGGTTCAAATCCTGCAAACATGTCTTCTGCGAAGTCTTCCATTTGTTTCTGTAACTTCCTGTATTTTTTCCAACTTGACTTTCTTCTTACTGAGCTTCCTTGCCTTCTCTCCTATGATCTGAGTCTCTATAACTGTTTTTGGATTCCTCTTTCCATTCTTATTCTTATCTTCTCCTAGCGTAGTGAATTCACATTGTTGATGTGATCTCAAAGGGTTCAAAGTTAATACCTCTTCTCTTATTAATTCCAGGGTGGGTATTCTTCTTTCTTACATGGATAGGTCCTTCAAAACTTCTTGTGTTCTTTCAACTTCGACGACTACTTCTCTTGCATTATGTTTCTTCGACTTAACTTCTCATTCTTCTATCATTCGATCTATTTTTCTATCTATGAAATCCCTAAGTTCTTGCTTCTTCTTTTCTGTAGCTACTTCCTCTGCTTTCCTTTTGATCTGATCCTTCTCAATCCAAGTCTTTCCTAACAAAAGTGGAAACGGGGCATTGTTCTCAACAAACTTAATGACTTCAAATTCCTCTTCAAACGATGTTCCATGGATGATAAAAGGTACATTAGTAACTCTTCCACATAGGGTTATCATATTTCCTTTAAACAAGCCTATCCTTCACAATGAAGGTATCACAATAGGCTTTCCCAAAATTTCCCAAGTGTCTTCTGTCATAATATTCACTTGTGTTTCCTTATCCAAGACATAGTTTATGTCGAAGTCTCCTATTCTTGCATTTATGCATTGTTTTACCTTCAATATCTCTGGTAAAATGACATCTTTGTAATCATTCATCGATTCTTTCAACTGTGATAACATATTCTGAGATTTCTCTGACTCATTCTCTTAATGGTTCTTTAACATGCTCTCAGTCTCTTGACTTCCATCATAGTTTTCTTGTCTCATGTTCATTTGTTCAACTTTAGCAATCATCCTTGTACAATCCTCAACTTCATGACCAACAATTTTACAACAAAGACAAATAGGGCATGTACCAGGGCATTCTTTAGCAAGATGTCCCGGTCTTCTGCAGTTATAACATAGTGTCAATCCTCTCTTTATCTTGTAATTTCCCCAACTTCTCCTATACTGCGCACTAGGATCACAGTGTTGGACCTGCAATTTGCAAAAAATCTTTCTAAGTTCCTGCATCCACTTATTAGTCCAAAAATTCTTTCTATGCAAAGGAATAACATATCTTTCTTTATTTCTACCAAATTTATTCATATCAACCCTTTCTTGCAACTATGCCCTAGTCTTCAGACTAGGACAAAATCTATCAAACATACCTAAATTCATGTTTTCGAAAAAAAAACTTCCGCTTATCTTACTCTTATCAAAGCACAAAGTTTTACCTCTTCTAAGATCTTATCTCTTTTCTTTAGATCAAGTTTCTTTCTTAGCACAGATCTTTGCAAGTCAAGTAGAGTACTGCACACTACAACAAAAGATCTACCCACATAGATTCTCTTTTCTTTACTTCAATTCCCATCAATCACAATTTAAGGTCCTGAAAACAAAACCATTTGTTGGCACAAGGGCAGACCCAGGGTTCAACACTTAAACAATGCACCAAAAAAACCCTAACTACCAGCCCTTTTGGCAATACCTGCGAAGTAGGCGAAGTCTCACCCGAGGTAGAGGCAGGGGGGTTACAGGACTCAGGTGTATGTAACCAAGCTGGGACACATATATGTGATTATAACACTTCGAAAAGTACTTTAATAACACTTAGAAGATGATATGTATTAGTTCATTGGCTTTTATTAACATCGCATAATAAACCCTAATATGGATCAACGCAGTAACAAAAAATTTTAAACACTTCAACCACTTAGAACACAACACAGAGTTAGATCTAACATTCATTTTTCTAGCACAAGTAAAGCACTAAGAAGATAATTGACAAACACAACATAGAAAAAAGCACATCAGAGACACAAGATATACATGGTTTACCCCAGTGCAGTGCCACGTCCACCAATTGCTTCCTCTTCTTTAATATTCTTATGTCTCTTACATTCATCCACTCCTATTCACTAAGCCACAGAGCCAATCTTCATAGCGGACAAGAGATATGTACACTAAGCACCAAATCCTCCTTCCAAAATCATGTTATTCTGAACAAATCAAATTATGTAGTATGGGAACTAGACCGCTCGAGGACCCATAGTGTTTTTATTACATTGGGGTATCAACTCTATAGGATTCCAATGTATCCTTGACTATTGCACTCTCTCTAAGCACTGTTAAGTAATGCATAAAGATACTATATTATAATGAGAGATATTTCCTCTTCATAGTCTAGTTAGAACCTGGAGCAAAGAAAATCATTGTGACCACCAAGGCCTCTACAAGAGGTCACTCTACAAAATAGATATAGGTAGATCAATTGGGAGAATAATACATAGATATATTCACCTCACCTCTAGGAATACATATGCACTACCGGGTAAATCATGCAATTGATTTATCACTAAGTGCCCATACATCCATGGCATTGTATACACACTCTCTTATGGAGAATGAGAATATCAAATGCTAGATTCAAGAGCTAATACAAAAGGGATAAAGTCATCCAAGCTCCTCACCTTGTGAGATCCTAATTATGTTGGTTCAAAAGAAGGATAAGACATGGTGACTCTATATTGATTATAGATCCTTGAATAAAACCATAGCCAAGAAATGATACATAATTCCATGGAATTATTGTCATCTCAAAGACAATAATATTTTCAACAATATTGATATTAAGTTAGGGTATATCAGGTGCCAATCAAGCCAATTGCTCTATGTAAGAAGTGTTCAAGTCTAAAGAAGTTGTCTTTTAGTTTTTGGTCATGTTTTTCATCCAAATGCACAACCAATGTTTATGGGGATGATGGAAAATATTATAAAAATTTAACCAAATATTTTGTGGTCAAGTACCTAGACAACATCCAAATATTTAACAAAAAAATGGAAGAGCATTTGAATCACAATTAACAAGTACTCGACATTCCACGACAATACATGTTAAATGCCAAATTGGAGAATCTTTCATTCAACATGAATATAATTAAATATCTAGTATGCATTGTGGAGGATCATGGTGTGCATGTGAATCCAACAAAGATCCAAAACATTCATGATAGGGTGAACCCTAAGGAACTAATGGAGTTTCATAACATGTTGAGCCTTACAAACATTTCCCACAAGTTCTTGTTGGCGTTCTCCCATGTTTCTTGATCCTTGATATAGGTTATTAAAGGTGGACACATGGCCAAATTTGATGAGGAGGCACGACAAAAATCCTTTGAGTATTTGAATCATTGCTTCTACTCAGGTTCAATCCCCATTCTTCCAAATCTGCAACTACCATTTGAATCACAAACACCCCAGCTATGATAAGGAGCATTAATTCATTGTCTATGCTTGAGAAAAATTGAAGCATTATATTCTAGGAAAGGATATAGTGATCCACACCAACCACATTCTTTTGAAATTTATGAAAACTCTAAGAATATTGCAAAATTCCATCAAAGGTAGTGCACATACATTTAGTAGTTCCACTTGAAAATCAATTCCAATAATGGAAACACCAATAGAGTTGCAAACTACCTTCAAAAAGCCTATGGTTGTGTCATTGACCACGATACTCAATTATGATGGACACAAGAATTCATTGTGGCCCCAAAGATACAGTAGATTCCAATTTCATTCCTACATATCAAAGATTGTTCCAATGTAATCAAATTTCAAACTTTCACCATTGAGATGGAATTCTGTGCAATTGTGAACATATTTATATTCCTCTAGGAAAGTTTTAGAAGATGATTTTATCGGAACAATATAGTGGGGTGGTAGGCCATTTTTTCATGGAGAAGACACTCAAAATGTTGTACAAGTACTTCCACTGGGAAATTCTCCAATAAGATGTTAGCAAATATATTAGATCATGCATTAGTTTTGCGATCACTATAATCACAATCAAGAAGCATACATTGTTGTGGGCAATAATCTCCATGGATTTTATGTTAAGTTTTCACTACACTCAACCAATCATGGTCAAGATTGTGTTTTTGTGGTTATTGATTGGTTCTCTAAGATAGTAATTTTGATACCCTACAAGAAGAATGTCAAAGTGGAGGCTACTGGATAATATCTTCTTGGAGCATATTTGGGTTCATTTTGGGTCCCAAAGACAATGGTCTCTGAAAGGGACAACATGGTCTTCAATATCCTCTGGTCTAACCTCTGTTCCATGATGGACACCAAGCTAACCAAATCCACTAACTTGCATCCCTAGCCTAATGAACGTATAGAGGTGGTCAACAAGATGATTGTACATATCCTCAAAATGTACAACCCCAGTCATCCACATACGTGGGATAAATATTTCCATATGTTTAACATGGCTACAATAGGTATCTTCACAATTAAATCCACAATAATGATTTTTAGTGGTGCTCAATGTTCCATCAATTGGCCCCAATTTGTGTAGCTATACCCATTGTGTTATCATAGGAAAAGTCATCCCATGATCATTATTAGGAAAATAAAGCAACAAAATATGTTGAATATATCTAATGCATCCAATAAGAAGTTCTTGATATTTTTTAGAAAGCCACTACAAAAGTAGAAGCAACAACACAATCAACATTGGGTTCCACACAAGTTCAAGGTTGGTGGAAAGGTATGCTTGCATTCATATAAAAAATAACTCATAGGCCCCCACAAGAAGCTCAAACAACTTCATTATAGACCATACAACATCACCAAGGTCATGGGTGATGATGATTTTGAATTGAATCTCCCACCTTTCCTCGACTGACACTCTATATTTAATGTGGAGTTGCTTCAAACATGCTTCTCACCACTATTGGACACCTCAGAGGTGGAAAATAACTTATCCACTACAAATTGGAACCCTCACTACAATGAGCAAGCTAAAATGGACTAGATCATGGACACCAAGTTGAAAAGCACACACCAACAAAAAAATATCATTGTATTGGCTTGTGAAAGTAGGGAAGCTTCTTCACCAAGGAAAGTGGTTCACCATGAACTAAATTCAACTAAAGACCCCATGTTGTAGATGAAATTAAGACAATGAGGAACGTTGCTACTCAATGGAGAAGCACTGATAAAAGTGTCCATCCAATGCCATCTTAGAAAGAATACTAATACTAGTAGTGTTTGGGACTTGAAATTCCATTGCATTTTTAAAGACTTTCCCATGCAGATTTGGAGGGTTTTATTCCCCAATATCAAGGCCAACTTAGTTTAATAATCTTCTTTCCAATGAACTAAAGAATACACAAGGTGGAATGTCAAGTGAAAATATGTAATCTTTGAAAGACTTACCTTTTTCCAAACAACTAAGAATTTTTGAGCTCAACATTCATGCTCAAGACTAACTCCATGCATTGGTTAGAGTTATTCATATAATACCCCAGTTTTGATTTTTGAATTAGAAATGTATATTTGCATATATGGTCAAGTGCCAAGCAATGTAATATGGAAACAATGTTTGTCGAAAGTAATACAAATAAAATACATCATCACTTGCAGACGAATAAGGAAAGAGTCATGGGGCGCTATGTTTCCACAAGAGGGGGAACTAAAGGGAGGGTTTAAGGAACTCCACATGTCTAGAATCATATGTCGCCTCCATGAATCATTTTTTTATTAAATATTTACCTCTTTGACTTATTAAAACCAATCATTGAATGCATGTAAGAGGTTGGTGGGAAATTCATCTCACCTAGTTAAGAGAGCACGGGATAAGTACACTCATGATGGGAATTGTATCATTGAATTCATGTAAAAAGTGTTTCAAAGAGTCATGTCACCTAATTATTGAAGCATGGGTTGTGTACAATCTTTTTGGATAATTGTGAGAATCAAGCATGCATGGAAGAAGAAGAAAAAAAGGAAATTCAAGTAGAGGGAGGTAGTTAATTTTACAACTTGGGAGAAGAGAGGAAAAATATTTTTTGAGCTAGGATAAGAGTAGGAAGCCATATTGTGTTGAATATAGGTTGTTGAAGCTAAGAATTTCATGTAGAATTAGGTTGTCATGTGAGGAGTTCTTGCTACAAAATTACCCAAGAGCATGTGATAATTTCATTGTGAACACTCATGTTAACATTGTATTTCCTGGAGCCCCCAACTAAGAAATTCCTTTCCATTCTATGTTCAATCCATGTAAGGGATGAGGATTATCTAAGGGACCATGGTGAAAAGAATGAAATCACATCCCTTAGGTTGTGCAAACTAATGGGGAAAAGAGTTGGGTTGTTGGAATTGTTGTAGGAGTCATTTTACTATGAAAATATTGGGTATTAGGTTGTTGTGTGGACATTAGACAACTATAGGAGCCATTATTTTACCGTGCAATCATATCCCAACTCGGTGGTGACTTGTTGCTAAGAGAACTAGAGAAGCATAATCTATGGTTGGGTGGAACATCCAATGCCTAAAACCAGTTGTGTAATTGTTTTAAGATAAGTGTTCTAGCCACTGTGTTAATTATTTTTTTAATGTTCTGTTTAGAAGTTGCATTTTATTTTATGTTTTGGGTGTTTTGAGTGTTGTGTTTGCTTAAATAGTGTGCAATACGATTTTAAAATTATTGATAATGGCATGAGTCTTTTTTTCATGTTGTGTGCATTCATTTTTAAATGGTATCAAAGTATGTCATTTTGGTCAAGGGTAATAGGTACATTACATTTCATGTTAGGATTTTGGAATTATTATAAAATAGATTTTTAGCCTCTTGTTATTGGAATTTTATGAATGTGTATAGTTATCAAATCCCTTCTCATAGAGAAACTACTAGCATTCTAACCACTATGTATTTTTATGTACATTGCACTTTTTTGCATGATTGATTCATTAATAGAATTTTGTTTTAACTTTCATACTATAGAATTTTGTTTTAACTTTTAACGTGGCATAGGTACGGTCGATGTGGCACCACTGGAAGGGTGACACGTGGTAGGTCATACATTGATGTTGTAGATAGGTGGTAGGTGACTGGACATATGACGTGGCTAACTTGGCAGGGGGGTTACAGGACTCAGGTGTTTGTAACCAAGCTGGGACAAATATCTGTGATTATAACACTTCCCAAAGTACTTTAATAACACTTAACAGATGATATGTATTAGTTCATTATCTTTTATTAACATCGCAGAATAAATCCTAATATGGATCAGTGCAGTAACAACAAAGATTAAACACTTCAACCACTTAGCACACAACACAAAGTTATATCTAACATTCATTCTTGTAGCACAAGTAAAGAACTAAGCAACATTAGATCTATCCATCATACATAATAACAAAGGAACTAGGTAGATAATTGACAAACACAACATAGAAAAAAGCACATTAGAGACACAAGATATATGTGGTTCACCCCAGTGTGGGGCTACCTCCACCAATTTCTTCATCTTCTTTATTATTCTTTAGTCTCTTACATTCATCCGCTCCTATGCACTAAGCCACAGAGCCAAGCTTCGCAGGGGAAAAGAGATCTGTCCACTGAGCACCAAATCCTCCTTCCAAAATTAGGTCAAGCCACAAAGCCAACTCCTCTTATCAAGCACAGAGCCTTACATACACTTTCTATTGCATGAATCACTCATAAATACTTGCACTTAGCTACTTAGACTTCTCTTTCTAAGTCTCTTACATTGCTTCTTTCTCTATATTCTTCTACATTACCATCTTACTTATTTATACTTTTACAATAATGCCTAATCATGGGTAAACCCATGGGACGACATCCCATAAACCTTTACAAAAACCTTGAGAACCCCTTGTTGGGTCCACAAAGCCCCCAAAACAAGTGAGATCCATGATCTTAGCTCTGCCTAGGAACTCCTTCCTCGATCACTATGTCAAAGTCCAAAAAGTGGTTAAACCTGACCAAGATTTCCTCAAAACTTGGTCAAGGGCCAACAACAACATCCTACCAATTTCATGGAAGTTGGTTAGATATTGAGGCTATAAATAGTATACCCCATGGGTCATCATGAATCAAATTATTAAGTGATATCATATGATGATATCAATGTCCAATATGCATTGTGATTTTCTGATCACAATGCTCTTTGCTTAAGTGTTGTAACAGTGTCTTTAGACATTGCCTTTTTCTTTGAAATGTTATCCCCTCTTTGATTATTCGTAGAATTGTCTGTTTGTTTCGTAACAGGTTCCACCCTATCCCCAACATGGTATTAGATCTGGTGGTTTGAAACCTCACATGTTATGCTCAAACCTTATTGAGTCAGATTCGTTGTGTGATTGACTCTAGGACGATGGTTTTCTGATTGGAACTTATTGAAACAAACACTTCTTTCTAAATATCAAACATGACTTCAAATATTGATCATGTTATTCTGAACAGATCAAATTATGTAGTATGGGAACTAGACCGCTCGAGGACCCATAGTGTTTTTATTACATTGGGGCATCAACTATATAGGATGCCAATGTATCCTTGACTATTGCAGTCTCTCTAAGCACTGCTAAGTAATGCATAAAGATAATATATTATAATGAGAGATATTTCCTCTTCATAGTCTAGTTAGAACCTGGAGCAAAAAAAATCATTGTGACCACCAAGGCCTCTACAAGAGGTCACTCTACAAAATAGATATAGGTAGATCAATTGGGAGAAGAATACATAGATATATTCACCTCACCTCCAGGAATACATATGCACTACCAGGTAAATCATGCAATTGATTTGACACTAAGTGCCCATACATCCATGGAATTGTATACACACTCTCTTATGGAGAATGAGAATATCAAATGCTAGATTCAAGAGCTAATACAAAAGGGAAAAAGTCATCAATATCCTCACCTTGTGAGAGCCTAATTATTTTGGATCAAAAGAAGGATAAGACATGGATACTCTATATTGATTATAGATCCTTGAATAAAACCATAGCCAAGAAATGATACATAATTCCATGGAATGATTATCATCTCAAAGACGATAATCTTTTCAACAATATTGATATTAAGTCAGGGTATATCAGGTGCCAATCAAACCAATTGTTCTATGGAAGAAGTGTTCAAGTCTTAAGAAGTTATCTTTTAGTTTTTGGTCATGTTCTTCATCCCAATGAAACAACAATGTTTATGGGGATGATGGAAAATATTATAAAACTTTAACCAAATATTTTGTGGTCAAGTACCTAGACAACATCCTAATATTTAACAAAAAATTGGAAGAGCATTTGAATCACAATTAACAAGTACTCGACACTCCACAACACTACATGTTATATGCAAAATTGGAGAAGTTCTCATTCAACATGATTATAATTCAATATCTAGGATGCATTATGGAGGACCATGGTGTGCATGTGAATCCAACTAAGATCTAAATCATTCATTATAGGGTGATCCCTAAGGAACTAATGGAGTTTCATAACATGTTGAGCCTTGCAAACATTTCCCACAGGTTCATGTTGGCGTTCTCCCATATTTCTTGACCCTTGATCTAGGTTATTAAGGGTGGACACTTGGCCAAGTTTGATGAGGAGTCACAACAAAAATCCTTTGAGGATTTGAATCATTGCTTCTTCTCAGGGTCAATCCCCATTCTTCCAAATCTGCAACTACCATTTGAATCACAAACACCCCACCTATGAGAAGGAGCATTACTTCATTGTCTATGCTTGAGAAAAATTGAAGCATTATATTCTAGGAAAGGATACAGTGATCCACACCAACCACATTCTTTTAAAATTTATGCAAACTCCAAGAATATTGAAA
The DNA here is from genome assembly GCA_009831015.1 of Picea engelmannii. Lineage (NCBI taxonomy): Eukaryota > Viridiplantae > Streptophyta > Pinopsida > Pinales > Pinaceae > Picea > Picea engelmannii. The sequence goes on from ML776697.1 coordinate 2,239,215, forward strand.
AATGTCATCAAAGGTGGTCCACATACCTTTAGTAGTTGCACTTGAAAATCAATTCCAATAATGGAAACACCAATAGAGTTGCAAACTACCTTCAACAAGTCTCTGGTTGTGTCATGGACCACAATCCTCAATTATAATGGACACAAGAATTCATTGTCACCCCAAAGATGACGTAGATTCCAATTTCATTCCTACATAACAAATATTGTTCCAATGTAAACAAATTTCAAACTTTCACCATTGAGATGGAATTTTGTGCAATTGTGAACATCTTTATATTCCTCTAGGAAAGTTTTAGAAGATGATCTGAGAGGAACTAAATAGTGGGGTGGTAGGCCATTTTTGCATGGAGAAGACACTCAAAATGTTGTACAAGTACTTCCACTGGGAAAATCTCCAATAGGATGTTAGAAAATATATTAGATGATGCATTACTTTTGCGATCACTATAATCACAATCAAGAAGCAGAAATTGTTGTGGGAAATAATCTCCTGGATTTTATGTTAAGTTTGCGCTACACTCAACCAATCATGGTCAATATTGTGTTTTTGTGGTTATTGATTGGTTCTCTAAGATAGTAATTTTGATACCCTACAAGAAGAATGTCAAAGTGGATGCTACTGGATAATATCTTCTTGGAACATATTTGGGTTCATTTTGGGTCGCCAAAGACAATAGTCTCTGAAAGGGACAACATGGTCTTCAATATCCTCTGGTCTAACATTTGTTCTGTGATGGACACCAAGCTAACCAAATCCACTAACTTGCATCCCTAGCCTAATGGATATATAGAGGTGGTCAACAAGATGATTGTACATATCCTCAAAATGTACAACCCCAATCATCCACATATGTGGGATAAACGTTTCCATATGTTTAACATGGCTACAATAGGTATCTTCACAATTAAATCCACATTAATGATTTTTAGTGGTGCTCATTGTTCCATAAATTGGCCCCAATTTATGTAGCTATACCCATTGCGTTATCATAGGAAAATTCATCCCATGATCAGTGTTAGGAAAATAAAGCAAAAAAATATGTTGAATAGATCTAATGCATCCAATAAGAAGTTCTTGATATAGTTTAGAAAGCCACTACAAAAGTAGAAGCAACAACACAATAAACATTGGGTTCCACACAAGTTCCAGGTTGGTGGAGAGGTATGCTTGCATTCATATAAACAATAACTCATAGGCCCCCACAAGAATCTCAAACAACTTCATTATAGACCATACAACATCACCAAGGTCATGGGTGATGATGATTTTGAATTGAATCTCCCACACTTCCTCGACTCACACTCTATATTTAATGTGGAGTTGCTTCAAACATACTTCTCACCACTATTGGACACCTAAAAGGTGGAAAATAACTTATCCACTACAAATTGGAACCCTCACTACAATGAGAAATCTACAATGGACAAGATCATGGACACCAAGTTGAAAAGCACACACCAATAAAAAATATCATTGTATTGGCTTGTGAAAGTAGGGAAGCTTCTTCACCAAGGAAAGTGGTTCACCATGAACTAAATTCAACTGAATACCCCATGTTATACATGAACTTAAGACAATTAGGAACATTACTACTCAATGGAGAAGCACTGATAAAAGTGTCCATCCAATGCCATCTTAGAAACAATACTAATACTACTAGTGTTTGGGACTTAAAATTCCATTGCATTTTTAAAGACTTTACCAAGCCAATTTGGAGGGTTTTATGCCCCAATATCAAGGCCAACTTAGTTTTCTAATCTTCTTTCCAACGAGCTAAAAAATACACAAGGTGGAATGTCAAGCGAAAATATGTGATCTTTGAAAGACTTACCTTTTTTCAAACAACTAAGAATTTTTGAGCTCGACATTCATGCTCAAGACTAACTCCATGCATAGGTTAGAGTTATTCATGTAATACCCCAGTTTTAATTTTCGAATTAGAAATGTATATTTTCATATATGGTCAAGTGCCAAACGATGTAATATGTAAACAATCTGTGTCGAAATTAATACAAATAAAATACATCGTCACTTGTAGACGAATAAGGAAAGAGTCATGGGTCACTATGTTTCCACAAGAGGGGGAGCTAAAGGGAGGGTTTAAGGAACTCCAGATTCCTAGAATCATATGTCACCTCCATGAATCATTTTTTTATTAAATATTTACCTCTTTGACTTATTGAAACCAATCATTGAATGCATGTAAGAGGTTGGTGGAAAATTCATCTCACCTAGTTAAGAGAGCATGGGATAAGTACACTCATGATGGGAATTGTATCATTTAATGCATGTAAAAATTATTTCAAAGAGTCATGTCACCTAGTTATTGAAGCATGGGTTGTGTACAATCTTTTTGGATAATTGTGAGAATCAAGCATGCATGGAAGAAGAAGAAAAAGAGGAAATTCGAGTAGAGGGAGGTAGTTAATTTTACAACTTGGGAGAAGAGAGGAAAAACATTTTTTGAGCTAGGATAAGAGTAGGAAGCCATATTGTGTTGAAGATATCTTGTTGAAGCTAAGAATTTCATGTAGAATTAGGTTGTCATGCGAGGAGTTCTTGCTGGGAAATTACCCAAGAGCATGTGATAATGTTGTTGTGAACACTCATGTTACAATTGTATTTCCTGGAGCCTCCAACTAAGAAATTCCTTTCCATTTTGTGTTCAATCCATGTAAGGGATGAGGATTATCTAAGGGACCATGGTGCAAAGAAGGAAATCACATCCCTTAGGTTGTGCAAACTAATGGGGAAAAGAGTTGGGTTGTTGGAATTGTTGTAGGAGTCATTTTACTATGAAAAT
>ML776697.1:2263109-2279696 GCA_009831015.1 Picea engelmannii
TATTTAAAAAATCAAAGATTAAGATGGATATATGCTAATTTATTTAAATTTATTTTGTTTTGTTTAGGTGAGCTTATTTTTGCTTTTCCTTTTTGATTTTAGAGATCGAATGTTAATTTCATTCCCATGATATTTGTATATTACAGGCACCTTGCTTCTCTCTGTGCAATTAGTTGTAATCATTTTTCTAAGTATTATTTCTCTATGTTCCTTAAAATTATCATTATATTTTATCTCAACTCATAATCTAAATCATGACATGTGTATTTATGAATGTTATTACGGTTTTGAAAATGTCACAATGATATATTTCCTAGTGTATTTTAAGTTCCAAGAAAATAATTTATAAAAATAATTCCTAGTTTTTGAGTTATAAAAAAATGTTTTGTAATAAAACAAGTCGAGAGAAATTCAATTCTTTAAGAATATCATTTGACAGCTCTTTGCCAAGATTATCTTGTGATTTTCCGAGCTTCCATGCCATTTTCATAATCAAACTTTTATAAGATGTGTCATGATCTATCAAGTATATTGAAAATTTATCTCTTATATCTTTATTGAGAATTTTGATAAGATGTTTGCAACAATCTCATTGGACTAAACTCTCACTATATCATAATTTGTTCATATAACTTGATAATGTGCCTTTTGGATAATGAAGATGAAAATAGAAAGTAAATAGAAATAACACAATAATAAATAAATAAAATTAAAGAAAAAAAAAACAATCCAAACATAAATTAGAACCAAATGCTAATCATAACAAAAATATAACTAAAAATAAGAATTTTATAAAACATTACATGCAAAATAAGTATAATAAACCATTTAAAGAAATCAACTTTTACATCTCCATCTTACCCATTAAAACTCAGAAGTATACGTTTAGGGTCCTATATATGTTACTCAAAGACACACTCGATAACCACCATCTTTCCTACTTCTCTCTAAACAAGAAGAAATTATATGCAAATTCCCAATCAATTAACTTTCTGAGTTGCTGAACAAGTCTCCAAGTTATTTTGTTCATTGTTTCTTGATAACAACATATTCAAAGGTTATTGTTTAGTGAAGCAGATGCAATTTCCCTTCTACTCACTGGATTATATCTGCCAGGCTGAGCTGTAGGACTCATGGAGTTAGACTGTACACTTCCACTCTGACTGATTCTTTCAAAATGGCCAGGCATGCAACTGTACAAACTATACACATATGCAAGTTCTATCTCAAGGGCAGGGTTCTGGTTGCTTGTAGAAAATCCAGATCTCCTGGAACTCGCATGCATGCTGGTACTATGGCTAGTTATTGCATTCTGAAAGTCAGTGTTCAGATGTTCTGTAGATGAGAAAGACCTGAATTGATGCACACCACCATGACTACTATTTGACAAAGTGGATGTGACTGCTTTTCTACCAATGCTATTACTTCTGTCAGCTGGATCTATGGAACTCATGGAGCTTGCAAGAATGCCTCTACTTTGGTCAAGACAGTTGTCAAATGAATCTGTAGATGAATCTTCTGGAACTTGCATGCATGTTGTAAACGAATCTCTTGGAACTTTTTCTTCTACCAATGCTATGTGGATCTATGGAATTCATAGAGCTTGCAGAGGAAAAAGGCCCTCCTGAAGAGACAGGGTCTGTCAATGAAGAAGGCCTGAATTGACTTGCTACATTCTGGCAAATGTTTGAGGGAATACGTGTAGATCTCATACTAACCAGAACTGTAGATTTACTACTAGATAATCGAGGTATGACATCATCAACAATGGACGGTGATATCATCTGCTTGTAGGAATGCCTTAATTTGCTCCATTTGTCTTCTTTATCTAAGGCATGGCAATGATCGCTCATGGAATTTCCTTGGCCCCAAAGAAAAAATGGAGTAGACTTGTCGCATACATAGAAATGACACTACATAGTTGAATTACATGAGAAGCAATGTCCTGGACAAGTGTTCTTTAAACACAATATTATCACAAGCAATCTCTATGTAAATTGAGAGCACATAAAAATACAGCATACATCACATGGTTCACATGTACAATTCAAACCAAACTTTGACAAATAATAACTATTCTTCCAAACTCTGAACTTAAATAGATTGTGCCTCAGTTAGCTTACCAGTGCACAATGTTTCTCATGAGGTGTGTTGTTGAAAGGAAAACTTGCGCAACAATGCCTTGAATGGGGATAGTCCCTACATGCAACCTGATAACGTTTTAAAGAACGATTGATTATCAACATTATGATATGAAAATTGAAAATTGAATATTAAGGCATAAACAAAAGCCAAAATGGAATGCTAATCCACAGCGTTGTCCAGCATTCAAAATTATTTTCTCGGAGGCAAGCATATTTTACCAAGGATTAAGGATTGTTTTAGGATGCAAATCATGGATATGATGGAAGAAATCATGGATATGATCTCCCATGAGACTAGAGAAAAAGTAGAGGTTGACATAGGGAAGAAATTATGTATGGAAATGCAAAAAGCGTCATGGGCAGGCCCGCCATTAATGGAGCGTTTAACCATTGGAAATAAGAGCATGGATAGTACAGAATCGACGGTAGTAGACAATATTTTTCTAGTACTATCTAAAGAAGCGAGGATGAGAGTAAGAGGATTATACAACTTTGCACAAGCTTCAACAAAATTAGGTAGAAGACACTATGGCCTAAGCGAGGTCTCAGGATGACTCACGTGCCTTTCTCAAACTACCAACAACAATGCGTGTGTTGAAAATAATATGACACTATAGGTGTACTAAAGCTCGAAGGATTTACATGGTTATTAACAGCCAGAGATTTCCTTCGAGGGGCATATTCTACTTATAATTTTCACTAATCCTTCAAAATAACAGAGATAATGGCTGGAACTGGATAATCATTCAAAATAACAGAGATAATGGCTAGAACTGGAAAACTTACTCAGTCTAATAGAGATTTATTATACTGGAAAGCTCTGATAAGCTCCGATGGTTGGAACTGGAAAGCTCTGATAACTGCCAATCATTTTGCATCCTAAAACAATCCTTAATCCATAAAACCCTCAGTTGCATTCCTTGAAATAGAGGATGGCACAGATTCTAGTACCTAAATAAATTGGTCTAGGGGGTTCAAGTATACTAGAGTGCTTGAGAGAGTAGAAAATGAATGTAGGAGATATTTTTTTCCATTAAAAACAGGGAAAAAAACCTCAAATGATCCATGAGCTAAACACAGAATGAAACATACCTTCCCACGTTCGGCTATTACCACCAACTCCTCTGAGTCATCACCAATGGTCTCTGGGTTGGTAACAATCTTTGCTGGATCACAATCCAATACGCAACAATCATCATCCTCGTCCAAATTGATCTCGCAGAGTTCATCCTCCTCGTCTGAACTGATGTCAATCACATCCATCCCCAAATTCATCCCTGATGTCAAGAATAAGCTCTACTCTTTGAATCCCAAAACCTAGTTGGAAGTCTTTGAATGCTCCAAACCATCCAAACGTTAATCCTCACGTCTTGCATTTCCTCCTCTTCAAGCTTTCCTGGGCACCCCTATGAGAGCTTTAGTTAACTACAAAAGCTTTCCTAGACATCGCTACCATGTCTTTAGTTAACTACGAGAGGCACGATATAAATCTTCTTATTATAATCATATTATAATATCATAAATATATCAAATAAATTACTATGTAGGTTTTCATAATAAGTTATGATGATGGTTGATTTTTTTAATTGAATTGTGTGAATTTTAAAAACATTTAAAGTTTTCAGTGAATATTTTATTCATCATAAATAAATTCAACTAAGAAAATGATAAAAAAGAGTGTCGAGTTAAAATTGTATAACATAAAAATTATGAAATAACAATTGCGAAATATCAATAAAAATATTATGAAATAATAAAAAATAAATAAGCTATTTTTAAAAGTTCAAGCATCATCAAGATCAAATAACTTTTTTAAGGAAGCATCATCAAGATCAAATAACTACTTTTCAAGGAAAATGTGAACCATTTGCATAGTTAAAACAATTTTCAGATATGGTATATGAATTTTTTGGAGATAAATTATGTATTTAAAAATTTTGAAATGTCTAACTTTTTGAGTTAACACTTCAAAGTTGAAATATTTAAAAAAGAGTTTTAAAGTAAAAATTTAAAGTGTAAATAACAAAGAATCATGAAAATTTGGAAAAGCATTTGAAACACCATTAACAAGTATTGGACACACTATGAAAATACATGTTATATGTCAACTTGGAGAAGTTCTCATTCAAGATCAAGATACTTCATTATCAAGGATACATTGTGAAGGACCATGGTGTGCATGTGACTCCAACAAAGATCCAAATCGTTCATGATAGGGTGATCCCTAAGGAACTAACGAAGTTTCATAGCATGTTGAGCCTCACAAATGTTTCCCACATGTTCATGTTGGGGTTCTCCCATATTGTTTGCCCCTTGATCTAGGTGATTAAGGGTGGATCCATTGCCAAGTTTGATGAGGAGGGGAAAAAAATCCTTTAAGGATTTACATCATTACTTCTACTCAGAGTCAATCCTCATTTTTCGAAATCTACAAAAACCATTCGAATCAAAAACACCCCAGATGTGATAAGGAGCTTTAGTTCAATGTCTATGCATGAAAAAAATTGAAGCATTATATTTTAGGAAAGAAAATAGTGATCCACACCAACCACATACTTTTGCAATTAATGCAAACTCCAAGAAAATTGAAAAATTCCATCAAAGGTGGTCCACATTGTTAAATTTTGAGCTTGATTTCTTATGCAGATTAATTATTTTATTTTCTTCAACACTTTGATTCCATCTTAATACACTTCAACAATACCAAATCATAACCGAATAGAAATTACTGTGTAGATAAGTAAGCATGCACATCAACAACACATATACCCAAGGGAAACCCTGTACATGGAGAAAAACCCCAGCAAACGATATTCCTTTATTGCGTTAATAATGTAAGATCACTTACAAATATCCACCATGAATGTTTTTTCTCTTAAAGATCTTTCCAAGATGACTCTGACCTGACAAAGACCTAAGAGACCTTGATGAAATACACCTTTGATATGCTGCCTCTATTGTTGATACACATCACTGATATGTTGTTGATATACGCTTCTGATATGCAGCCACTATTGATGATATATATCATTGATATGCTTCTTTGGTATGCTTCCTCTTTATCACTGATATGCACCTCTATTGCTTCACCCTTAACTTTCATATCAAACTGTGTTGAAGAGAGGGGTCGAACTCTTCTTATATAGGCTGAAGAGGAGAAGAGGAGAGACTTGAAATAGTAACATGTTTGCATTCTTTAATCATAACTTAGCTTCATACTTTAGTTCGAACTTAGAACAAGACTTGAGACTGATATACTTTAGCTCGAAAATAGAAGTAGACTTGAGACTTCAGTTACAACTCATCATTACACTTTAGTTCGAAAATAGAACTAGACTTGAGACTTCAGTTACAACTCAACATTACACTTTAGTTCGAAAATAGAACTGGACTTGAGACTTCAGTTACAACTCAGCATTACACTTTAGTTTGAAAATAAAACTAGACTTGATACTTCAGTTGCAACTCAACATTACACTTTAGTTGAAAATAGAACTAGACTTGATACTTCAGTTGCAACTCAACATTACACTTTAGTTAAAAAATAGAACTAGACTTAAGACTTCAGTTACAACTCAACATTACACTTTAGTTCAAAAATAGAACTAGACTTGAGACTTCAATTACAACTCGACTCTTTACAAGGCAATTCAAAATTCTCTTCATTGTGGATAATGTTACACGTGCCAATGCACTAGATCAATACATTTATATCGTTTTCAATATTTAGGAATATCGTTTGTTTCTAGCTCATATGAATTTTATATTCAACCTAAATTTTTCTAGGTGCCTTGACTTTTGCTCATGACTCACAAGGCTTGACTAGGCTCATAGAGGTTGTACGTTCCCCCTGACTTTTTCACTAGTATGTCTATGCTCACAGATTTTGTACATTCCCCCTCACTTTTGCACTAGACTTTCTATGCTCACAGAGGTTTTACATTCCCCTTGACTTTTGCATTAGACTCACATAGCATCCTGTTCGTCCTAAATTTTTGTTTGACTCACAGAGGTTGTATGTTCCCCCTGGATTTTGTCAATACCTCACAAGACTGGTTGATTCTCCAAATCTCCTTGGCTAGCCTCAGGGTGGCCCATATGGCATCTCATTGGAGAATGACTATCGATGTTGCCAAATTTAACACTCCCTCTCAGTGAGGGAGTCATTCTCAGCCACACCAACCTTGCCTCTCAGTTTCAAAAATTGTCTCAAGGTCAGAGGCTTAGTCGGGATATCAACCACCTGCTCACGCGTGGCTATGTACTGTAACTTTACAGTCTTTCTCTGGACCAAGTCTCGGATGTAGTGGTACCTCATGTCAATATGTTTTGACCTATCGTGAAATACAGGGTTCTCTGTCAATTTTATGCAGCTTCGATTATCACAATGAACCATCATCATCTCGAGCTTGTCTCCAAACAACCCAGAAACCAATTTTTTGAGCCATACTGCTTCCTTGCTAGCATCACTTGTTGCAATGTACTCAGCTTTTTTTGTACTCTGTGAAATGGATCCCTTCTTCTGGCTTGACCAAGAGATCATAATGGATCCTAAACTGAATAAGTATCTAGAAGTACTCTTCTGATCCACTGGGCTTCCTGCCCAGTCAACATCTGCATACCCATGCAGAAATAAACCACCACTAGATGTATATCTCAGACCATAAGTAATGGTCCATCTGAGATATCTCAAGATGTGCTTTGCTTCCACCCAATGTCTCTGTCTCGGTTCAGTCACGAACAAACTCATTGCAATAACTTCATATCATATATCTGGCCTAGTGTGGATCATGTACATCAATGATCCAATCAACTACCTATACATGGTGAGATCCACCAAATCTGAACCTATATTAGAATCATGCAACTTCCTCAGGTTATTCAGTACAAAACCATCTAGTTGTTCCACAAAAACCTCATGTTCAATCTTTCCATTCAAGAATGTTGTTTTTACATCCATCTAATGTAGCTTCCAACCAAGAATGGGAGATAAAGTAATAATAGTTCGAATGGAGGTATACCTGGATACAGGGGAAAAAGTCTCTTCATAGTCTATTCCTTCTTTCTAAGTGAAGCATATGGCTACAAATGTTGCTTTGAACTTTTCCACACTTCCATTAGATGCATGTTTGATCTTATAGATCCATTTGGAAGAAGCCACTAATTTTCCTTTTGGCCTCGGCACAATGTCCCAAACATTGTTCTTTATAATAGACCTATATTCCTCAAGCATGGAATCCTTCCATACTTGTAATTTATCTACTTCTTCAAATGAATAAGGTTTGGCATCACTAATTTTTCTCATCAGTGCAACATAGCCTCGAAACCTATGAGGCATCTTCCTTTCCCTGAAAGTTCCTTTGGGAGAATCTATATTTTCTTCTTCCTGCACTATTTCTTTAAGCCACCCTTGATTCCCTTTGGTCGGAGGTTCTTAAATATTTCTTTATAACACTTCTGTAGGTTCTAGGGGCTCATTACTTGGCCCTTCACAAGGTTCCTCCCTCTGATCATCCGACTCTTTATTTTCAGAAGAGGGTGAAGCTGGTTGAATTGCTTCTGAATCCTGCTTAAGCTCTTTGGATTTCTTAAATGTGGCTTCCTCATGGAAAGTCACATCTCTACTTACCTCTATTTTCCTCTGACCTGGTACATAAATTTTATAAGCCTTGGAGTTCTCATTATACCCCAAAAAAAACCCTTTATTTCCTGAGGGTTCCATCTTTGTCCTATTTTCCTTAGGGACATGAATATACACAAGACACCCAAATATCCTTAGATGCCCTACTTCAGGTTTGATTCCTTAGAAGACCTCTTCAAGAGTTTTTTCCTTCAAGATAGAATGTGGACACCTATTATGAATATAAATGACAGTGGAGGTAGCTTCTTCCCATAAAGAATTTGCAAGATCCTGGTCAAACAACATTGTTTTCGTTGCCTTACAAATTGTCTTGTTTTTCCTCTCAGCAACTACATTTTGCTAAGGGTTATATGGCACAATCAACTGTCTCTTGATTCCTGCTGACTTGCAAAAATCCTCAAACTAAAGAGATTCAAACTCTCCTCCATTGTTTGTTCTAAGGATTTTGATGTGTTTCCCTATCTTCTTTTCAATAAAGGATTTATACTCTTTGAATTTATCAAATGTGTCACTTTTAGCTTTAAGAAAGTATATCCAACATTTTCTTGAGTAATCATCAATAAAAATGACATAATACAAACAACCACTAAGTGAGGAAGATGACATGGGACCACATACATAAGATTGAACCAGATCTAAGATACCCTGAGCTCTGTTGTCACTACTAGGAAATGCTTTCTTTATATTTTTACCTAGCATGCATCCCTTACAAATTTCATTTTTACTAAGATAAATAGAGGGCATGCCACATACCATGTTCTGTAGATATGGAAGAGCTTTGTAATGAAGATTTCCAAGTCTTATGTTCCACAACTCGCTAGAGATAGTCACATCATGAGACAATGCCTGAACTAACTATCTTGACACGATTTATAGTCCTCCACTGTGAGTTCCAATGGGTTTTGTTGTACTTAAGTGGCTACCTTTAGCCCATAGTATTGCCTTCCTGTCCTTGAATATCACCCAATATCCCTTGTCCTCAAGGGTTTCAACTGATAGTAGATTCTTCTTGAGCCCTGGAACATATAATACTTCATCAACATGAAGCCTAGCCCCAGATTCCAATCTGAAGGAAAAAGAGCCTACTCCCTCTATCTTGTAACATTTATTATCCCCAAGCTCAACGTGCTCTGCAAAAGATTTTGTCTAGAAATCTGAGAGGATCTCCTTGTACCCTGTCATGTGATATGATGCACCACTGTCTACTAACCAAGTTTTTGGCCCCACGAAAACTGAATTGGATAAGGAAGAAATTGAGTAATATTATTTTATATTTTCTTTCTCATTAGAAGGACTTTTCCAATTTTGTTTGGATTCATCATCCTTAGTAGCTGAGGCATGATGTTTCCATTTCCTTGGATATTTCTTTCTAAACCAACAATATTGATCAAAATGGCCCAACTTATTACACCTAAAGCATTTAATCTTAGATGTATCAATATTCTTTCCTTTGAATGTACCTTTGGTGTTTGGATTCCTCTGAGAGCCTTTCTGGAAAGTGCCTTTCTTCTTTCCCTTGAATCTTGATGCTAAATCTGAAGGATCTTTTTTCGTTGGCTCGCTCCTGGTAGTTGTGTGAATCTCCTCTTGGAGGAAATCATTCCATAACCTCTCAAACATGGTCTAAATATCTCTCCCACTTACATTGGATAAGAAGGTCTCCCATGAAGAAGGAAGACCGTCAAAAATGGCTTGCACTAAATCATCATCATCCACTGTCACCCTTGTGACCAAAATATGATCTCTGATCTAGGCTATCTTGGAACACAAATATGCCACTGATTCACCTTTCTCCATCTTCAAATACTTAATCGGGTGCTTAAGTGTCCTCTTCTGACTTGGAGCCTATTTCTCATACAAATTCACCAAGGTATCCATACAATCCTTGGTAGTCATTAACGAAGTCATTGTAGGCATTATACTGTCTTTGAATGAGTCAAAGATTATTCTCTTTGCATTTTCTTGACTCTTCCTAAAGGCCTCTCTTCCTGCATTATTCGTGGGTTCCTCCACCACTGTGGTCACATACTGCTCAAGATCATGCTCCTGTAAGATATTTGTTATCCAGATCTTCCACACATTGAAGTGGGTAGCTCCTTCAAGCCTATCCTCGACCCTAACTAAAATGGAGGATGCCATGGAATTCACACTGGAAACTTAATCAAGATAGCTTGGATCTGTGTGTACATGTTGCTACACTTCAACACGTTTAACACACCCTAAGATCTGATACCATGTTAAATTTTGAGCTTGATTTCTTATGCGGATTAATTCTTTTATTTTGTTTAACACTTTGATTCCATCTTAATACACTTCAACAATACCAAACCATAACTGAATAGAAATGACTATGTAGATAAGTAAGCATGCACATCAACAACACATATACCCTGGGGAAACCATGTACAGGGAGAAAACCCCTAGAAAATGATATTCCTTTATTGCATTAATAATGTAAGATCACTTACAAATATCCACCATGAATGTTCTTCTCATAAAGATCTTTCCAAGATGACTCTGACCTGACAAATACCTAAGAGACCTTGTTGAAATACACCTCTGATATGCCACCTCTATTGTTAATACACAACACTGATATACTATTGATATACACCTATGATATGCATCCTCTATTGCTGATATACAACATTGATATGCTTCTTTGGTATGTTGCCTCTTTATCACTGATATGTGCCTCTATTGGTTCACCCTTAACCTGCATATCAAATTGTGTTGAAGAGAGGGGCCGACCTCTACTTATATAGGCTAAAGAGGAGAAGAGGAGAGACTCAAAATAGTAACCTGTTTGCATGCTTTAATCATAACTCAGCTTCATACTTTAGTTCCAACTTAGAACTAGACTTGAGATTGGTATAATTTAGTTCGAAAATAGAAGTATACTTGAGACTTTAGTTACAACTCAACATTACAATTTAGTTTGAAAATAGAACTAAACTTGAGACTGGTATACTTTAGTTCGAAAATAGAACCAGACTTGAGACTTCAGTTACAACTCAACATTACACTTTAGTTCGAAAATAGAACTAGACTTGAGACTTCAGTTACAACTCAACATTACACTTTAGTTTGAAAATAGAACTAGACTTGATACTTCAGTTGCAACTCAACATTACACTTTAGTTTGAAAATATAACTAGACTTGATACTTCAGTTGCAACTCAACATTACACTTTAGTTCGAAAATAGAACTAGACTTAAGACTTCAGTTACAACTCATCATTACACTTTAGTTCGAAAATAGAACTAGACTTGAGACTTCAATTACAACTCAACTCTTTACAAGGCAATTCAAATTTTTCTTCATGGTGGATAATGTTACACGTTCCAACACACTAGATCAATACATTTATATCACTTGCAATATTTAGGAATATCGTTTGTTTCTAGCTCATAGGAATTTTATATTCAACCTAAATTTTGCTAGGTGCCCTGACTTTTTCTCATGGCTCACAAGGCTTGACTAGGGTCACAGAGGTTGTACACTCCCCTGACTTTTGCACTAGTCTGTCTATGATCACAGAGGTTGTACGTTCCCCCTGAATTTTTCACTAGATTGTCTCTGATCACAGAGGTTGTACGTTCCCACTGAATTTTGCATTAGACTCACATAGCATCTCGTTCGTCCTGAATTTTGGTTTGAATCACAGAGGTTGTACATTCCCCCTGGATTTTTTCAATACCTCACAAGATTGGTTGATTCTCCAAATCTCCCTGGATAGCCTCAGGGTCGCCCATATGGCCTCTCATTAGAGAATGATTGTCGATGCTGCCAAATTTAACACACATACCTTTAGTAGTTCCACTTGAAAATTGAGTGGCAACCATACTGCATCTTTTCTTCCATGTGTGGTTGCCATGTATTCATATTATTTTGTTGACAAGGCTATGACCACCTATCGCTTACTCATATAGCTTATTTCTCCATTGAACATCTTGAAGAAATATATGTTGGTCATCCTCTGTCGATCCATATCTCCATCCCAATCAGTGTTGACAAAGCCATGTACATTTAATTTACCATTGTCACGTCTAGGATTTCCTTGGTTTCATATAGCATAGTTCTTTGTGCCACACAAATACCCGAATACTCTCTTGATAGTTTTCTAGTGCTCCTTTCCAGGTGTCAACATGTACTTGATCAACACTCCCACTACATGGGAAATGTCTGGTTGAGTGAAAACCATCGAATACATTAGACTACCAAAAAACATTGCATAGGGAACATGTGCCATGTCCTCTATTTATTCCTGAGTCTTTGGACATTGTTCAATAGTTAGCCTTGCTCCCACAAGAATTGGCACCTTCATCGGTTTGCAATCCTGCATGTTGAAACATTTCAAAACTGTTTCAATATATTCCGTCTGATTCAACCAGATATTTCTAGCATCTCAATCTCTCTTAATATCCATCCCCATAATGAAGTTAGCTACACTGAGATCCTTCATGTCTAACTTGGTGGTTAACTACTTCTTCACCTCCTTTATTGCATCCATGTTGTTTCCATTCAATAACATGTCATCGACATAAAAAGATTCATATATGAAACTCCCACCTTCTTCCTTGGAATATATGCAGTGATCATCTTTACTTCTCACAAATCCCAAACTAAGGATGTATCTGTTGAACTTCTGGCACCACATCCTTGGCAATTTCTTTAGACCATAAAGGGATATTTTCAGTTTACACACCAAATATTTATTTCCCTTTACTACAAATCCTTCAAATTGTTTCATGTAGATTTCCTCTTCTAGGTCCCCATGTAGAAACATTGTATTCACATCCATTCATTCTATTTTCACGCCAAATGTTGCAGCCAGAGACATTAGTACTCTAATGGAAGTTAATTTTGCAACAAGGGAAAAAATCTCACCAAAGTTGACTCCCTCGACTTGGGAATATCCTTTCTCTTCCAGTCAAGCTTTGAACTTCTCAACTTGTCCTACGACATTCATATTCTTCTTGAATACCCATTTTCTACTAACGAGTTTTCTTTCACTAGGTAACTTGACTAAATCCCATGTCTCATTCTTGGGCAAGGATTCCATCTCTTCCACTATGGAGTCCTTCCATAGTTTACTGTTGGTTTATTATTATACTTTATCGGTTACCTAATCTGATCTTACCTTACTGTCATAGGTTGACCCAGGTTTAGATGTAACAATATTATAACAAAATCCCTCTAAAACTATCACCCCCCCCTGGTAAACCAGAATGCAACACAACACACAGGGTGTATTACACAGTCTCACCCAAGATAGCTCTATGGGTGGCTGCAATACTCAGGTGCTTGCAGCCTAGGAATGAGTGGAGATTTTTTGTTGTACCTTGTGTTCTTTATTTATTTAGTCTAACCTATTGATTAAAATAGTCATTCTTATTCATGCATGTGGAGTATCATATCTAACTAGTTCCTTCATTCATTCATCTAGCATTTAATTCTTAACAACAATACGGATGCATACATTCAATCACATAACACAAGTTTTACCTTGGTTCACCCCATCCTGGGCTACGTCTACAAAGATCTAGCTCTCATGCTCTTTATTATGTCTCATCAATATGTCACATCGCACGTGTTTACAGTCTTCGATCTTACAATCTCCACAGGCTTCTCGATCCCTGTGAGGCTGACTAGATCACACCAGGATCCTTAGCATGCAATCTAACCCTCAGGATCAAGTTTCTCACTCTGTCTCCAGCTCAACAACTTATGAAATATTACATTTCTTACAACCCTTTCAACTTTTGGACTCTCTCTACCTCTTTGGTCCTCTATCTCTCTCTCTAGTCCCCCTTTTATACCCCCTAAGTACTACTTATATATCTTCTTGTCTCATCAACCATTACAATATATTGTAAAAACCCTAACCCTAACGTAGTTAGGTCTCCCTTGCATGTGTGCCTCGCATGCTTCTCTCACATGTGTTGCTTTTCCTTCCAGTTGTCCCTTCTTTCCTTCATTCTTCTCTCCCCAAAAATAGCCTTTTCCCCTAAATGGTTATGCATCCAACAGGCCCCCAATACCGACATGTGGATTGTGTTGAGCCACCTATTCTTTGTGTGCTTCTTCAAAAGCTCTTGCTAGAGTGTGGATCTTGTCTGTGAGTTCCCTTCCTTGTGTTTGAGCCTACACAGTATTTTATTTGAGCGCATATAACACTTGCGCTATGATCTCATCCCTGATCATTTATGCACAGTTTTCCTTTGTTTGTGCCACGTTATTCTTTTCCTCCTCTTCCTGTGCAATGACCTCCACTGTTAGCTCTTGGAGAGGTTCCATTTGATCTTATCGATCCTTTTTCTGTGTCTGCACAGCTGCTAGATCTAGTTGAAGCTACTTCATGTCTTTGATACATTTGAGGCGCTCAATGATCTTCATCGTTTTCTGCCTCTACTTGAGGTCCTGGATGGATGTGCTTATATTTTCATCTTCTTGGTCCCAGTGCTGGACTTGTTGATCTTCTTCTAGCTTTGTCCATAGTTGTGCTTCCCAATCAAACAAGTCAACAGTTGCACTGACTTGTCGTTCCATTTCATCCATATGTCTGGTTGCTTCTTTCTTCCTTTGTTCCTTCACCTTCGGGGGAGTGGTAGGAATGAGTTGTTCCCATAGGTTCTCGATCTCCTTCTTGTATTGATCAATTTTTTTCACAATCTAATCAATTTTCTGCGTTGTTTGCACAATCTAATTGTTTGCGCAATCTAATCAATTGTTTGCACAATCTAATTGTTTTCGCACTTTTTGGAATTCTGTCATAGGCTACAACCACTCCCTTCTCAATCATATCCACACGATATTTCTCATCCTTGGTCTCGAGATTGACTTGCTCGAGCACCAACTCCAACTCCTCTTTGTTGTCCTTTATGTGTTGCAACTCTGTTGTGTCTGTTCTTGTGCACGACTGCACCTCCTTTGTGACACTGACTTGTATTTTGTATAGTGCCTTAGTTGGTATCCGTCCCATTACCAACTATATCTGTGCCATATATTTCAAAGGTTTTTGGGCTACAATCTCATCTGTGTGCAATATGCTAGGTGTAATGTGGAAGGTTGGGCTCGCCTTTGCTATCGTCTGGATCATCTCATGTTTGCTCGACATAGCCTTGGCTCCTACTTATGATGTTATGGGGAACGAAATTGTTCCTCTATCTACCCCCTACGCTTCTGTAATATCCCTAGGACGAGCCCCAATTGTATTATGAATTGTAAACATGTTTTGTAGGCTGATGAGCCGAGCAATTACAAGCTCATAGGATTATGTGTTAGTATGTCGGAGAGCATAGGTGTTAAAGGCCAGGAGCCTGTTTTGAACATGTAAATATTCATATTATAAATATAATATGAATTATGTTCAATTGGGCACATATTTATATTCCTCTAGGGAAGTGTGAGAAGATTATTTGAGAGGCACACTACAGTGGGGTGACAGGTTGTTTTGGCATGGATAAGACAATGGAAATGTTGTAAAAGTACTTCCATAGGGAAAAGCTCCAATAGGATGTTAGAAAATATATTAAATCATGCATTACTTGTACGATCAATGTACTCACAATCAAGAAGCATGGGTGAGTGCAAGCTAATGATGGTCTCTCATGACGCATTAGTGGTAATGAAAACCTAGAAAAATAACAATCAATTAACTTGGAGGGATTATTCAAGGTACTTTTACAATGAATTTGAATATGGTGTATGAATATGAAATGTAGGAAATTAAATTAGATTTTAGAATATACAAATTTCATTCATAGAAATTGTGAATAACTATATCAAATTTGATTTTTGCTAAGTATCTTATTTTTCCAACAAAATATAAGGTATATTTTATTGTTGGTGCAAGTGTTGAGTACCTTAACTATGAAATTTCATTCAAAAAACTTGTATACTTTTAGAGAACCCGTTTTTCTTATGTTGTGTATTTTTTGGAAAATTATAATATTAATTTTATATTTTCTTAAAATTATCAAAGTCAACATATAACTAAAATTACAACGTCTTTTGTTCGTGTAGGCTAAGAGGGTTTTAACATGATCAAAACAATTTATTTATTTTTAGATTGTAGATATTGGTGTCCTCTAGTACCACATATAACTCATTCGAGAAATGGTTACTCCAAAAAGAAATTGTAGAAGAAATAAGAGAGGTATGTATTATAGGATTCTGATATATGTGAAGACAAAAATAGATTAAAAATAGTAAACAATACTAATTTAAAAATATATATATATATATGGATTATGCATAGTTGAGTCTATCTATGTCTATAGTTTGTCAAAAACTAAATTGTTTGACCTATAGAAAAATAACTTCAAACATAGAGATATATAGAGGTATTCACAAAAATGGAGGTTTTTATCAATTTGTAGAACAAACCACTAGGTTTGTCATCCTGAACCTAAATCAGAGGCAACCATCTCAGCATAGATGTTTTCAATTCCAACAAAAAAAAATTAATTCAAAATAACGTGCACGTGTTCTTAAGATCCCCTATGTTTGTATCCCTCTCTACCCCCTATGTTTGTATCCCTCTCTCTCCCTCACAATCCTATACATGGTAAGACCTATACATGACAAGACTTATACATCACAAGGCATGGAAATACCTAGACCTAGACATGGAAAGATTTTTACATCACAAGGCATGGAAAGACCTTGACCTAGAACTTGCCTTAACATGCTTCAGAATCTCACACCCACTCCCTCTTTACCCCCACCCCCACCCCCTCTCTCTATCTCTACCCCTTTGTCCCTCCCTCCCCTATTACACCCCCCCTCTCTTCCAC